>VZRW01000734.1:0-17048 GCA_013398125.1 Aegotheles bennettii
ATGATTCTATGATTCTAATGTTTTTTGATAATGGAAGCTGGAAGCAATCTCGAGGAGAAGAGGATATTAATAATTCTTTGTGAATGTGAGTTTAGGTCTTTTTAAATACGGACACCAATCCTTGGACATACCTAGTGCTGGCATCTCCACAGCTTTGCTCTGCCTCCTGTTCTTGGCCAGAGAGATGCGTATCAATACCGAGGTGCTTCTGCTGCTCTGGAGCCAAGGCAGCCCCTCTGGGGTGGCTCGACCCTCCTGGAGCAAGCTTGATGTTAGGTTGCCCCCATTGTGTCTCAGATGCTGGGGCTCAGCTGAAGCCAGGCATCTGGGCCATCTCAGACACCAGCACAGGCTGGGAGTTGGAAAGCAGCTCTGGGGAGAAGGACCTGGGAGTCTTGGTGGACAACAGGTTGACCATGAGCCAGCAATATGTCTTGTGGCCAAGAAGGCCAGTGGCATGAAGAAGAGTGTGGCCAGCAGGCCAAGGGAGGTTCTCCTCCCCTCTGCTTTGCCCTGGTGAGGCCACATCTGGAGCATTGTGTTCAGTTCTGGGCTCTCCAGTTCAAGAAGGACAAGGAGCTACTGGAGAGAGTCCAGCAAAGGGCTCAGAGATGCTGAGGGNTGGACATTTGCAGTTAAAATGTTATGAGGAAATCTGGGACCCCCGTCCTTGGGGGTGTTCAAAAAACAGGTTGATGAGGCACTTGAGGCCATGGTCTGATGGTCTAATGGTTAGGAATATGATGGGATAAAGGTTGGACTTGATGACCAGAGAGAGGTGGGGTCTCCTTCTGTGTGGACATTCAAACCCTGCCTGGATGCAATCCTGTGCCACCTGCTGTGGGTGACCCTGCCTGAGCAGGGCGGCTGGGCTGGGTGATCTCCAGAGGTCCCTTCCAGCCCCCACTGTGCTGGGACTCTGTGATCCTACTGGAATTTCAGCTGTTGGGTGCTTTTGGTGAGAGGAGGAAGTTCTGACCAGCACTTGGAGCTTCATGCAGCCAATCCACTCCATTAAAGTCTGCCCTGGCTGTTGGCACTTCTTGTGTCTCCCTGGCACAGCTACTGCCTGGTGTTGAGCCCACCATTTCCAGCCAGGACCACAGAATGGTGGGTGCAGGTGTATGGTGGAGCTCCAGCAAAGACCACATCCAGCTCCCAGGATGGTGGTGCAGGGTGCCTGGGGGGCAGATCCCAGGTGAGGCTGCTTAGGTTGGAGCCTCCTGGCGGAGCCGGGACTCTGATGGTCCCATCCCAAACTTCTGGTTCAGTAAATTCATTAATGTTGTGTGTTGGTGGTCAAGGCTGACCCCTCAGTTCCTGTTTTTATTTCTGAATGCAGCAGTTTGTGAAGGATTTGGGGGATGTTCTCACTAGGAAGCCCATAATGTTCTAGCCTGTAGAAGAAATACAACTGGAGGAAGGGTGGCTGAGGTGCTGCTGAAGAGGAGAGTTCCCAGCCAGGATGACAGCAAACATCAGGAGTTCAGTGATCACATTTCTCTAATACCACTCTTTGGGTTTCTCTTTAGGAAAGAAGAAGTCTTGCCCTGTGCTGAAGCCACATTAAACGGCCCTGCTTGATGACCCAGATGCAATGGGACGTGTGTGATCCAGGCCAGGCTGCTACCTGGTGATGCAATTTGTCAATTATTATTTTTTTTTTCATTTTAATTTTATTTTTTAATAAATGCTGCATTGATGAGAGAGCTGGCATTCAGGACCAGACACGCAGTTTCGACACCACCAATCTGTTCTGAGAGACACTTGCATTGTCTAAATGTAGCATCGATCAGTTAGTCATCACAGGAATGATGGGGTTCTGCCCGAGCAAGCCTTCTGCCTAAGTTTAGTTCCTTGTCCCCTTCCCTCTCTCCCTCCCTCGTTTTTGTTTTGTATTTGGGGTTCAGTCCTATTTTCTTAGTGTTATTGCACACAGTATTCAGCTTCTCTTCGGAAAGGTAGCAGGTCTGACGCGGGGACTCGGACAGCGCACAGGAGTCCCGCAGTCGTGTGACCAAAGTTCCTGATGGAGCTGTCTTTGGGCAGCATTTGCACCGCTTTTGTATAGCAATAAAGCCTTATCAGAAACATTTCATAGGAGGAAAAGATGCAAACACTTTAAATGGGGTGAAGCAGGGAGGGATTGGATTTGATGTTTTCGTGGGGTGGGGGGGAAGTCGTTGATGTTGTCCCAAGCCGGAGCCAAGCGGCTGCCTCGCTGTAACCCTGAGCTGTCTGGAGGAATGGGAATCTCTGCCTCCCGCGGGATTGCTCAGTGCTGTCCCCTCCAGGGACACAGCAGTTCACGGCAGGAGCTGGGGGCAGTTAGCATTTGGTCTCTTCTGTCCGAGCCATCACAACTCAACCTCCCGGATGTCCTCTGCTGGCTGGAGAGGATGCAGAGAAGGTAGCGTGATGCTTGCAGCTCGGAGGAGAGCGATCCACTGGACTGCTGCCATGCAGGAACGAGGGCAGACACGGCACAAACAGGTCATGATGGGGTGTTTGCTGGCTTTTTGGAGACTGATGTATTTTCAAATTATTATGGAAATCCTTTTCTGTTTGTTTTGTTCTGTTTTTAATGGATGCAGGAACAGCAACACTTTTGCACTTTGTACCTAGTGACAACATTGGAGAGTGAAATGGCCCCAGCACAGGGCTCCTGCTGTTACTGCCCAGGCAGCGGGGCACGGAGGAGTCTGGGGGGAACACGTCCTGCTGCCTGGGGACAGTAAAACAGCACGGAGACACGGACTGCGCTTCAGACTGCCTGGGAGCAAGGTCAGTTGGAGGTGTGGACTTGACTCTTGTGCGTGGGCTGAAGGACCTGCTCCTGCAAAGGCTGAACCAGCTTCGGGCGCAGGGCACTGAGCAGTGCCAGCCTCTGCCTGGAGCTGGTTCCCAGAGAGCCTTGGGCACACAGAGCATACGGGTGTAGAAGCTGGGCTGCTTGCAGAAGCAGGCTCGGGCTGGGGACAGCAAATTGCCACCACCAGTGCTCCCGTGCTGCTTCTCTCCCCCTGTAGTGTAGATGCAGAGCTGGGCCTGCTTCTGTGTGTGTGAGCTGTGTGCTGAAACCCACCTGTCCAATGCTAAACAACAATGCTTCTTTTCTTAGTCCGAGACCTAAGCTGGAGAATCATCCACTTTGGAATAAAAGCATGAAGCTTGACACATAGGTAGCCAATAGCTTCTTTTCAGATATATTCTCACTCGTGCATCTCGAGGGACTTGACCCTGTGACTGTGAAAAGCACCTCCCGCAGATCTGGTATGAGCAGAGGCATCCTAGCCAGGCTTCAGTCTTCTTAAAAAACACTTTATTTCAGCTGTGATCTGTAATTAGTGCATATGAGCTTTTCCTTAGCTCTGTGGAGAGGTGGTGTTGGGGGGATGGAGATGAACCAAGCGTTCTCACTGCGAGGAGTCGATCTGCTCCGCTGAGTGCGTACGCGGCAGTGCCGTACCCACAGCACCCTGGGGTGCCCCAAGAGAACACCTTTCCCTTTCTCCTAGGGAAAGGTGAGGCTTGGCTTTGCTGGAGCAGCAGCTGTGGAGGTTGTGATGGGTGTGTGTGAGGGCTGGGGGCTGCTCGTGTGCTGCTGACATAGCTGGGATGGCTCAGCTGCAATCGCTTGGTCACTGGTGCTCTCCTGGCACAGCACTGTTGTTCTGGAAGTCTTCTCACTCGCTCCTTGTAATTTAAAATGCAGAATTTAAAGGTCTGTTGTGCTGGGAGGAAGGGTCTTGCCTTCTGCTCTGGTCACCCCGCTTGCCACCTGGAGGTCAGTCCCACTCTTAGCCAGGAATGATCAGTGCTTCTGAGTTCCTAATTGGAGACACGTGCCAGTCTTAAGTGTCAGAGGATTGGTGCTAGAGTTTTCCTGCAAATCAGATTCTCTCTGGGCATTCTTTAAATCCCCAAAACTGATACTATGAAAGCTGAAGGATCATTCATCTAACACAACATCAGCACAGCTTGTTCCAGCAGCTGGTTGAAGACAGTGACTGGGCTCCAGTCCCGTTAAATCCCAGGTGATGGCAATAGTTCTCTTCTGGTCTGTTCTCCATCACAGTTCTTGACCGTGATGCTTGCAGGTTCCACCATGCTACAATGGTGACCAAGTCCCTTTAGGATCAAGAGGTTAGGGGAAATGTCCATAGCAGGCACAACTTGATCATCATTCTGGCTTGGGAGATTTTCAGCCACCTTGTTAAACAGATAAATGCTCTTTGTGTTAGGTTGTGTCATAGATGGGCTCACCTTGCATCACCTCGAGCTGTGCAGGCCAATGTTGCTGGAACACCAATGAGGTGTACCCACCTGAGCTGGTGATGAAGCCTTGGTCTGGGGAGCAGTGACCTCCACTGGAGAAGTGGTGGGGAAGAGCTGGCAGCAATAACATCCTAAAACGCTGGGGAGAGATGTGCAAGGACACATCTGTCCATGCCTTTCGTTGCAGATTCTGAACTTGCCATGTGTCAGCTTCTGGCTTTGGGTCTATACATTTAAAGGAAAGCTTTAATAGTATCTTTAAACATATCCAGTGAGCAGATCTGAAACCACAGCTCAGTTACTGGGGGACCGGCAATCTCAGTTTGTTGATTTTATTACTTGTGTCCAGTCACTTCTGGGATAAGACATGGTTAACTAGATCTGGAGAAGTGCACAAGCTCTCTGGCTTTCGTGACAATGAATGATTCCTCCACATTTGGGTTTTCAGCTCTGAATTAAACCTCGTGGCTCCCATCAGATTGTCCTTCACCCCAGCCAAGAAGCTGATGTAGAAGGAGTCCCTCGTGCTTGGTGTGTTGGAGTTCACAGTCCAGAACAGAGCCAGAGCCAGGTGGTGGTTTCCTTGCATGGCTCAAATGATTTCATAGGTAATCAGTGCATAAATTTCTTCCTCTTTATAAGTCTGAGCTTCCCATCTCTGTGGGGTTGCAGTGGAGAGGTTGGAGGGTCCCACAGCCCATAGCCTGTGGCCTCCCTTGATCCCCATGGCTGTTCTGTTCAGCACTGTCCTTCCTCACCTGTGTGCATCTGTCCATAGCCCTAGGGTATGTATCATTTGAGGTTTGACTGTGTGTACTGAGGAGTGTGTATATAGATACATATCTGCAATATCTATTATTCCATGTGTATTTATACACACACAGTTGGGTATTGTGAGAAACCTGGTGAAGCAGAGACTCGGAGCACAGTGAGCCTGACTTAGATACCTGTGTACAGCTCCATCCATACATAGCAAGTCATCGAGACCAGAACCAGCAAGGGTGTACCTTACTGGGAGCAGTGGTTCTGCTGGAATGTTCTCCTGGTTGGATGGTCCTACCCGGCTGGGCATGGATGTGGTGGGTGAGGAGAGCAGTGGCTTGTGCAGATCCCGCTGCTGTTCCTGGCATCCCAACCACTGCAGAGCTCTCACACTGGGAGAGGAGGGGCCTCTCCACACAATTAGTGGTTAAAAGTGATGGGTTCAGCTGATGCTGAGTAATTCTTGAATCGTAGCACATCTGTCTTGGGCCGGTGGTGGGAGAAGCATGGTCCTTTGGGCAACGTGGGTGCTGGGAGTCCGGCCGTCAGCTCATCCCAGGGCTCTTCCAGGTGCCCAGACTCCTGTGTTCAGTATCTGGGTGTTAAACTGGGGAGTGGGGGGGCATGATTGTAGTCCTGGTAATCAGAAGAGCCCTTTGTTGTGGATAAAAACTCGACCTGTTTGGGTGAATTCTGTCTGTAGCTCACTGCAGGCTCTGGGGGTTTCACACCCTCCTCCAGCTGGGACAGGTCTGGAGCTGGGTTTGTGGGTTTGAATTCCCTCGCTGTCCCAAGGAGGTGAGGTCCTCTCTGAAATCATACCCAGCAGTTTGGGTGAGATGGTCCTTTGGAGGGAGGTGGTCAGAGAACGTGGTTGTTGGTTATTCAGCGGTTTCACCGTCTCCTAACAACCTTTTCCTGCACAAATATCATTTATTGCTCTTCTCTTGAGTCCTAACAGCTGCAGCAGGCAGAATCCCAGTTGCTCTCCTGGGTAATACATCCTCAGCAAAGCCTGATGCAAACTTGGTGAGTGTCCCAGAGCTTTGCTGCCCTTCCTGCTTTTCAGAGAGCTGCAGCTGGTGAGTGGAATGGCAAACTGGTGGGAGAAAAAATCCCCACCAACCCCCCCCCAGTTTTCTTCTCAGTATCTGCTCAAAAGGGCTGAGGTATCTCAGTTTGCCAGCAGAAGGGTTTGGGGTATGGTGCAGGGTGCATGGTGGATGTTAAGGGATGTTCCTAAATAACACATCTAAAGGAAAGATTTAAATTGGCTTGATTTATTTTAGTGTCTTTGTTGTTGTCTGCTGGCATCCCAGAATTTTTCCAGCAATTAGCCAGTGAGCTGTGATTGAAGGCATTATTTATCAGTGGTGTAACAGTGCAGATCTCAGTGCCAGTCACTAAGGGTTTACACCATGGTGTAGGCTCCTCAGTATTTCAGTCTTGGCATAACCCAGCCACGAAGCACCTTGGTTCCCCCCTGCATGGTCTGGAGCACAGCTCTGGAGCCCGGGGCTCTTGGGTTTACACCTTTCCCTTTGCACTTCTGGTCTGACGCTCTCAACTGTCCCCAGTTGGGTTTGTGGCAGTGTGGACCAGTGAGGTTTCTGTAGCACCAGTAAGTTTGTTGTGGTGTCCATGCTGAGCACTCTACCTGCAGTGATGGTCCTGGTGAAGCTGAGGTTGCTTCAGTCCAGTTTGTCTGGCAGGGACAGAGCTGCTGCTGGTGGAGTCCCCCAGTTCCTCCAGGTGGTGAAGACCCAAGTGGTTTGGAGTGGTGGTGGCAGAGGTGCAGCAGGTCCCTGCACACTCTGATGTTGCCTGTGCCATTCGATGTCCCGCGAGGCTTGAGGAGAGAGGTGAGCCCTGCATCCTGGCTGCCAGGTTAGTGGTACCTGGTGAGTAAGATACTCAGTGTCTCTACAGTGTGGTACTTGCCTGCTCTGCTGCCGTGCAGCCACTCAGCTTGTTGCACTCCTGTAAGGGACTGTTCTTCTCCTCTTGCTCTTCCCAAAGCAGTGATTGCACCCGGAATCCTGTCCAGAAATTACAAACCATTGATTTTGTTGTTGTGAGCAGGAGAGACACAAGGAAATGTGCTGGTTACAATGGCACGCTAATTCTCTTTGGGTTTTTTGTTGGTTTGGGTTTTCCCTGGCATCAGTTCCCCTGGATCCTCTCTGCCACATCCACTGCTGTTCCGGAAGCATCACTGGTCACGAGATCCCAGGCCAATGCACTCTCCTGCTCTTTGGCCACCCCCAGCAACGTTTTTAGATGCTTCTCCCCGGAGTGAAATTGGATTTGTTGATCTCATCCCAGTCCATTGATGCTGAGGGGGAACAGGGAGGGTTCCTCACTCGGGAGCATGGCGGAATTCTTCTGTGGTTGGGCATCACAGGCCAGTAAAGCCAACCAAGGTGAAGGATGCCCTCTTGTTCTGAGGAGATCTCAGAGCTTTCTGTTCTGATTGCGTGGGATTGGGACTTTGCTTCAGAAAAAATAATTTACTCTTCACTGGCTGAATTGCATCGGGTCCTGTCGACAGAAAATCCACGGTAGCCTCATAAATGTGACTTGGTGGTGCTGCACACTCCAGGGTGGGCTTGGGAAAGCTCTCACTGCCATAGCAGGGTCCATGTCCATCGCTGTTACCTTCTGGCTCCTCAGCCTGTGTTGTGCTGCCACGTCTGTCTCCTCCAGTCCTGTCCTAACTTGTGTGGTTTCCCTGATCAGGGTGTAAAGGGTTTGTTTCAGCCTGGTTACTCAAACCACGGCGTAACCAGAGTGTGGCTGTGTGTGATGTGGGTAACGCTGGGCTGGGAAGGATTTGGTTTTATTTTCAAGAGCAGTGTGGGCAGGGAGGAGCTGAGGGCTGGGTGAAAGTTAATTAAAGTTAATTAAAACCTTGGCTTTGGAGGCTGCCAAGTGCATTGACACCGAGTGCAGCAACGCATGCTGTAGGAATCCAGGGATTGGGTATTTCCTTGGAGCTGTTCTCCCTTTGGCTCGGTAACTAATCGGGTTGCGATGGGTTTATTTGCCTTTGAGATTAAATCTGAGTTTGTGGTGCCTTCCACCTGCGATGGGCACCTCTTCTCTTCCAGGTCAGAGCCCTCAGAGTCCGTGTGTTGAGGAGCTGGAGCTCCAGCAGAGCTCGGTGATGTCCAGCGGGGCAGGAGACCTCGCTGCGGGCACGGGATGGGTGGTGCTGCCTTTGGAGGGTGGACTGGGAGGTGTCCCCTTAATGAACGTGTCAGCTCGTGGGGGGTGGTTGTGGCAGGAGACACCTGCGTTGTTGGTTTCTCCATCAAAGCAAGAAACATCTTTTGAGCAAAGAAGAGTCCCAGGCTTGAGAACAACCCAAACCCACGTGGAGCTCCCCCAGCCTTAGAGGTGTTCAGTGTCAAACACCACTGCTCGGGGGCAGAGCTGAGTGCTGTGTCTCAGCCTGGGGCACCAGGAGCTCTGAGCAGGTGATTCCCATCATTAATGAATCTTCAAAGAACTCGGGGTGAAGTTTGAAGTAATAACTTTACCTTGGTGTGACAACTTGCCAAAAATGAACCCTCCTGGCCAGGGACCCGTGTGGGTTTGGTTTCGTTGTTGCCTTAGCTTGTGCCCAGAATTACCCGTGGTTAATTCCTTGTGTAGGTCTAAGGCAGCAGAAGTGGACACCGTGGAGGTACTCAAGGTGTTAGCCCACTGTTAAAGTTCAGTTGGAAGTTTCTTTGGAAGATGGGTTTGATAAATTCCAGTTGATTCCACACTGGCTGCAGTTTCCAACCTCGCAGGGAATGCTGTTGTGTTCAGGGTGAAAGGGGATTGTTGGTACTGGTTTCCCTCCGTGGTAGCTGCTGGTTGGAGGTTCCTGGTGAACCTGAGCAGGCATTTTCTGTGTGCATTTGTGTGTGAGCTTCCTGGCAAATCCGAGTCCAGACCATGAACAATTTGGCTCCTATCTGTTAGCTTCTCTCATCTAAAACTCACTTACCTCATTACTGGAAGGGCATTGTGGGGACCTCCCTTTGTACAGAAATGAGCTGTATCTCCTGGTGACTGTTACCCATCACCTTTCCCAGCAGCAGCACAAACGTGTCAGTGGGATATGCCTACAGAGAAATGTATTTTTGTATTCAGTGCTGATCAGGAGAGGAGAATCCTCCTTCTCTCTCAATCTGGGGGGCTTTTATAAGAGACAAATCCTTCCCCATCTATTTTTTATTTCCTCAAACTGTTTGGACAGATGTAAACTATTGCAAATCTTTTATCATGTAATTTTGATGCTCATAGCTAGGTTTTTTTCAGGACTTTCTAGAAATGCTGTAGAGACTCTCCCAGTGCTGGTGGGTTTGGGTGAGCTCGTCCTCAGCAGCAGAGCCCTTGCAGGCACCGCAGAAGTTGTCTCCTTGGCTGTTGGAGCTGAACTTGAAATGTAATTAACTACAGGCACAACAGATGTTAATTGAGAGCTTCACGTTGTGTACAGCATGGAACTGTTTCTCACTCCTTGGTAAGCCCACGGAATCCTTTGCCAAAATGCTGAGTGTTGTGTCTGAGCCAGCTGGAGCTGGGTCACTGGTGAGGTCCTGCTCTGCCGCGTCCTTGTTCAAGCAGGTGCTGGAGTGTGAGTAGCTGGGGCTTGTGGGCACCGTGTCCACGTGGGCTCTGATGGACAGAATAGGGATTGAAGAACCCCCTGTGGTCTGTGCTTGTGCTGGAGGCTGGGTGGGTGGAGGATTGTGCTTCTCTGCTGCTGGGGGCTCTGAGCTTGGCACAGGGGTCCTCGTGTCCCGTGGTCTGCACCACGTGGCAGTGACTTTGCACTGAAACTCTTTTCCCTGCTCATCTCATCTTCAGACTAAGGCTTAAACACCAACCCATGACCCACTTGCCAGGACAATCGGGGACAGTGCCACCATGCAGCAAACCCCCCTTCTCCTTCTCCCCCGGTGCGGGCTCTGTCCGGGCTCTCTGCACATCCTCAAACCCTTCCAAGGGCCACCAGCCAACACGGGATTTGATCTCCACAGCACCTTGTGGAGCAGGGACGAGCCCTTTCCAGGGCTCCTGTGGGTGATGGGACACACGCCGGGGTCGGTGTGGTCAGCACGGGGTGCTCAGCTCACCTGGAGGTGCGTTGGGCACACGTGTGAGTCCTGCACTCCTGCTCTTGGAGAATCAACCAGCACAAAGCACCCATTGCCTCCTGCTGTGCATTCCTGGGCATTCCGACTGGGACGTGTGGATCACGAGTGTGTGCGTGTGACAGGGAGCTGGTAGGAGTTAAAGATAAGGAAGCAGGGTACCCAGTCACTCATGGTTCAGTTGGAATAGTTGGTTCAGTGATCAGTTCCTAGGTGTGATTTGAAATCAAAACGTGATCTTGGTAAGGAAAATCTTGGCAGTCGTTTTCAAAGCACCATTTTCTGTTGGCCTGAGACTTTGAACAGACTTTGCTTCCCTTCCTTTCCCCTTCCTTTCTTTCCCCTTCCTTTCCCCTTCCTTTCCCCTTCCTTTCCCCTTCCTTTCCCCTTCCTTTCCCCTTCCTTTCCCAAAATAACTTGGCCAAAGCACTGGGTGGGAGAGTTCGAGGTACTGGGGATTCCATTTCCCTTCAGAAGCTTCTCTTGGTGTCAGGTGTGTTCTATTAATTTGTAATTAATTTGTAATTAATCTCCAGTTATCGCATGGCTCCTGCCATTCCCCTTGCAGACCCCTGAATCTCCTCGCTGGGCTGTGTCTCCTCTTCCTCACACAGAGATGTGACATCCCCATCTGCTCTGGCCAAACCCCTGGGGGTTTGGGGCTCGGGGTCACCACTCTGCCGTGTTCAGCTCGGCTCTGTCTCCCCCATTCCCAGCACTGTCCTGTTCCCACTGGGCGCCCGTCCTGGCTCCAGTGCAGAGCTCGCCCTGTGTGTGTCCCAGCTGATGCCCATGAAGGGGTAGACTGTCCCTAGGGCAAAACAGTGATCAGCAATAAAGCTTCCAGATATAAAAACACCAGTGCCTTCGCTGGAGTTCAGGAGGAGGAGTCTCTTCTCACTGCAGCTTTGGAACCAGGTCACCTTTCATCTCCAGGTAGCCAGGAAGCAGGGCAGGAGAACATGCTGAAGGATCCCGTGCTGTAGGAATGATCATTCCCAAACCCCCCCCTGTTGTTCTGAGTGCCTTATCTCCATCCACATCCTGACAAAAGGTGTGTCTGAACCTGGGGCTGCTCTTCCCCTCCCCTCCCAGCTGCTTGTGCCACTCAGCACATCCCTGGTGTGCGCCGCTGCGCGTCCCGGCTGGGGCTGAGCTTCCCACCTGGGGCTGCACATCCCAGGGGACTCCGGCGAGGTTGTCCTCACCAGGGGCTGTGGAAGGGCCCTGTCCCTTCCTCCTGTGGCCTTTTTGGGCCAGTCAGGGTGAGAAGATGCTCTGAGGACCTTGGCTGGGTGAGTGTGTGCGCTGGTAGCGCGCGGGGCGTCGGGAGAGGTCGCAGCGTGGTCGGCGTTGCCGGGCGTCCTCGCCAGCCACACCTCAGTGTTTCCCAAGGGAGAAGGGAAGATCAGTTGGGAATCATCATCCCAAAGGTCTGTGGGTTGCCCTCCAGGACGGATGAGCCATGCGAGGGGAATGGGCGCCTCTTGCTAAAGGATAATGGAGGTTGCAGGACGGGGCTGGCACAGGGAGGGTGGGAGCTGGGGTTGGGGGTGAGCTCCACGCACACCCCGCTGCCTCTTTGAGATGTTGCATTGACACCAACTAAAAATGTACATTCAATTGGTCCTTCAAGTGTTAGAGGAACTGCTTAAAGCACCTCAGAAATTTATTATACGTCATTTTGTGTTTGAATATAACTGATATTTAATATTAAATACTTTATTATTTAATGTGTAATTTAAATCTGTCGGGATGGGCACGTAAATGATTTCCCCTTATGAAATATAAATATTGCTCATCTGAATTCTGTTTTCTGAAGGAAAAGCAGTTTTCCTCTCAAACAGTCACTGAGATGCTTGAGAAGCTGCTGCCAAACTCTTCCCTGTTACAATTATTCACACCTTCAGCACGGTGTCAGTGGAACTGATAATAATGGGAACATGAAGAGATTCTGAGCTAAAGGACCTGGACCTTGCTGTGGCCGCTGGGTTGATCACAGGGAGGTGTTGGGGCTGAACTGGGGGATCCTTGTCCTTGGGTGGGACCCTGCAGATCTGTGGCCTCTGTGAAAGGAGAATGGGGCTGGGCTGGAGCTGCTTTGCCATAAATTGGAGTTTCTGAAGGCGTCCGCACGCAGTGGTACCGGGGGAGAGGAGAGGGTCTGGGCACCCAAGGTGTTCTGTAGCATCACTTGTTTGCAGGTTGTTAACTGGGCGGCACTGGTGTCACTGGTGGGACGTTGGCTGGCTGTGGGGATGGGATGGGCAGAGCAGAGCTTGGACTGGGGGTCGCGAGGCAGCAAGGACCCGTGGTCTCATCCTGCATTCTCCTGGGCTTGGCTGGGCTGGAGCAGACCAGGAGCCCTGGGGATGGGTGAGCCCTGGGGATGGGTGAGCCCTGGGGATGGAGGAGCCCTGGGGATGGAGGAGCCCTGGGGATGGATCTGCTCCAGGGCACGGGAGCGGCCGCTTCTCCTGCAGGGCTTCAATTGCCTGGGGTCCCACCAGCAAACTGGAGCTTGGCCCATGGTGGGGTTGGAGCTGGGCTCCAACCCAGTGGGGTGGGACGCAGGGCTGGCTGGGTCTGAGGAGGCACATGGGGAAAGGGACATGAGGCTCCGGGTGTCTGAGCAGCCTGGAGCCCTCCTGGCCTGTCCGGACAGACACACGGCGGGTGGTAAATGACAGCTGGCACTGGGTGGGGATGGGCATGGGGACCACGTCCCCATTGGGCTGAGGACGTGCACAGCCCAAGGCTGGTGGGCTTGGATCATGAGGTGAAAGAGAACAGGAGAGACCTGGGGATGAAAAGAGTTCCTGGGATTTCGAGGAAGAAAGTGATTTCTTCTGGTAAGGTGAAGAGCAGGTTCAGGAGCGAGGAGCACCCTTGCTGTGCCTGGAGTAGTCTTCATGTATTTTTCTGAATTCTCCTCAAAGCATCAAGTCCCTCCTCTGCTCGCAGGAGGTTGTGCCCAGTAAAGGAGGAGGTGGATTTATTGGCGAGGTGGGAGTTGCTGGGACGGGGCAGGAGCAGACCCTGGGCAGGGTGAGGAGCTGCAGGGCGCTGGGTTTGTGTGTCCTTGGCTCCTTCTTCCCTCCCTCCGCTCTTCCTCTGCCATTGTTGATGTACATAGGGACTATTTATATATATATATATATATTTCTAAATTCACCTTAAACCTATTTTTCTCAGAGCATTTGGGTTTGCATTTAACTTCTTGGTTAGTGAGTGTGAACCTTCTGGAGCTGCATCCCCGGTACAGGGACCCCCACGGTACTGAGCCCCGGGGACCCGCGGCACCGGGCAAGGACGGGCTCACCCCTCACGTTTTGTTTCAGTCCAGGCTAAAATGCTGTTTTCTACTCGTGGGCATTTCCCCGTGGCAGGGAAAGCTGTTTCCAGGCTGGGAAAAGGGTGCTCGAGGGCGTTTGGTGTCACGGCCATCGATTTGTGACTCCTGTTCCTGTCCTTGCCTTTCGTACCCGGGCGGGTTCGGTGCTGTTTAAGATGCAGATGAGCAGCTCCAGTCGAGGTGTAAAGTTTTCTAGAAGCCTTTTTTTCTCAATCTGATATTTTCTAAACCTTTAACACAACCCAAGTGGTGGCACCGGGAGGGGTTGGCAGCGCTCACGGCGGCCGTCGCGTGCCTGGTGTGGGCACACACACCCATCCCTGGCATGGGCACACACACCCATCCCTGGCATGGGCAATCCCTATTATCACACATCAAAGCACTCATGGTTCCAGTTGTATTTTTACTACAGGGTGTATCTGCTCAGACAAACAGACACATCCTCCTTAGGCTCTGGTTCTCCCAACCCGACAGGACACCATCATTTAACTTGGTTAATTTGCACTTGGCATAATTAAAGCAATCAGAATATGAAATGTTCTTTGCCACCTTAGCTTGGCACACGGTCTGTTGAGTTGGAGCTTCAGGAGTTGCTTCTCCGGGGCTTTTCTGTGACCTCCATGGGTTTCTCCTCCGTTGGCGTTGGGCTGCGATGGGAACTGTTTGGCTCTTTGACTGTTAGCACAAACCACTTCTTCAGGGCCCACCCCAGAACATCCACCAGTGCCCACCTTAGGCTGAAGGACCCAAAATGCTCATTTAAACTAAAAATAAACCAAAATAGGTTTGGTTTTTGTTTTGTTTTTTGATGAGTACTTCTCTCCAGGAGAGCTGGACTGTAGCTACCGCAGTGATGCTGGTCAGAGCCTGGGAGCTGGGCAGGTTCATCCCACACCTCCCCAGGGGGGAGCAGAGCTCCGGGCAGGGTGTGGGACCATCCCGGGGTGCCCATGGCCGTGTCCTGCTCTGGGGTTTCACCGCTGCAGCCGCTCCCGTCAGGAGGAGGCGGTGGCTGCCGTTGCAGTCCCTGTGTCACACACAGCTGAGGTCAGGGGGGTGAGGTGGAACCTTCTGGGCCCTTGAGAGCAGGAGATGCTCTGAAGCCACCACCTGAGCTGGGGGAAGGTGGTGGGGATGGGATGGGGATGGGGCAGGAGCACTCGGTGCCGGACACAAGCCCCGGTCTCAGCGCAGCACCCGGCCCCGCTCAGGACCCCGGTGTTGGGTTTGGTGTCCCAAGAGCTGAGTTCTCCCTGGAAATCTCCCAAGGGCTTGGGAAAAGCGAGCACTGGGGCCGGAGTCGCTGCCTTTTGAAGAGCTGGGGGCCCATGGGATGCGCTCTGTATAGCAATAAGAAACACTTGGCCTGCGGGGATGGTGTTGGGGCGGTGGCAGCAGCAGTGACAGCGATGGGCGAGACCGTGGCTGGCGTGGGGACATCCCCGGGGCTTGGCAATCCCATCCCGGCTCCACGTGGCCTCTCCTCGAAACCGGGGAGGGTGGCAAAGGGGGTGCCCAACAGGGTTCGTGACTTTAGTGCAATGACATAGGGGAGCCTTTTTTCTCATGGTGCCTACTGCCCTTAAATGTTGAAACCGGGTCTTTGTAAGCAATGTCTGTGTATCTATGTGTATATATGAGGGACAAATTTTAAATTACTGCCTTTTTTCCCTGTTTATTTTTCTGAGTAATTCCAGATGTACTTTAGTCTCTCTACTGTCAAAACTTTTATATTGTAAATCTGATGCTGGTGGCTTTTGGTTATTTTGGGTTTTGTTTTTTGTAAAAAAGAAAAAAAAAAGAAAAAAGAAAAAAAAAAGAAAAAGAAAAAAAAAAGTCTGCATCTCTCTATGTTGTCAGTTTTAGGCTGTAAATTCCAACTATCAATAAAAGCTCAAAATTCACGTGCCAGTGCTGGGTTCCTCCATCCTGCAGGACACGCTCAGCCCCTGCCGTGCTGTGTCCCACCGGTGTGTCCCGCGGGTTCCTCCTGTCCTGGGGGGCTTCCTGCAGAGCCCATGGGCACTGGTTGCCATCATCTCCTGGCCAAGGGGGCAGAAGGCAGGAGCAGCTCATGGTGGGGTCAGGTTTGACTGGAGCATTGAGGTTGGCTGCTCAGGGGAGCTGGGGGCAGAGTTGGTACCAGGTGCTGCCTCTCCTGGTCCCCCAGTGATGGCAGAGTTGGAAACCATCACTGTTGGGTTTGGGTCTCTCCAGCTTTCCTTTCCCACCATTTCCAACCCCTGCTGCAGCGCACGGTGGTTCCTGGTGTGCGTCAGACCTACGTGGGGCTGCCCTGCAGCTCCCACCCCACTCCTTGTGCTGCTGCTGGGTGCTGGGCACAGCGTTGGCTCCGCAGGGCCACGCGTGGGGGGTGGAGCTGGGGCAAGGGGACATCCTCCATGGCACAGCCCCTCGGGAAAAGCTTCTGCTGCGAGCCCAGAGCCAGGGCAGGGACTGCACACCCGGGCCAACCAGCACAGCCCCGGGGGCTGCAACACTGAGCTTCATCAACCCGGGGTTCCCTGGGCAAGAGAGAACCTTGGTGGAGTGAGCAGGAGCAGGGGGACAGTGTGGAACCAAGGTCTTCACCATGGGCACCAGCACAGCCTCCACCCGGGCAAGCCAGTGAGAGGTCTGGAGAACAAACCTTATGGAGACCAGCTGAGGGAACTGGGGTTATTGAGCCTGGAGAAGAGGAGACTGAGAGGAGACCTTATTGCCCTCTACAGCTACCTAAAGGGAGGTTGTAGTGAGGCTGGGGTTGGTCTCTTCTCCCCAATTGCTGATGACAGGACGAGAGGAAATGGCCTCAAGTTCCATCAGGGGAAGTTTAGGTTGGAGATTAGGAAGAAGTTCTTTCCTGAGAGGGTGGTTGGGCACTGGAATGGGCTGCCCAGGGAGGTGGTGGAGTCACCGTCCCTGGGGGTGTTCAAAAAAGGGGTTGATGAGGCACTTGAGGCCATGGTCTGATGGTCTAATGGTTAGGAATATGATGGGATAAAGGTTGGACTTGATGACCCTGGAGGTCTCTTCCAACCAGAATGATCCTATGATTCTAAGCCCTGGTGCTGTGCCAGCCTCTCCCCAAGGCTCCGTCCTGCCAGAGCAGGGGACACCTGGTCCCCAGGGGCAGGAGCTGAGTGCAGGTCCTGTGTTCCTGCAGCCCCAACCCAGGGCAGAGAGACCAAAGGGCACCTTGTCATATTAATTTTTTTATTAAAGTCAGTTAGTTTTCTCTTTATATAATAACCTTTTTCCTCTAGGCACAATACAATACAAGGACTCTGTATGTTTGACACAATGTACAGAAACTTCAATAATCTACAACTGCTCAGGTAAGTTACAAAAACCTCCGTGTTACACCAGCTACCTGCCACAGCCATTATTGTACAGGAGACAGAGAGGGGCCGGGGGGTTAAGACTGTACAAAGATCTCTGCACTGAAATAAAACATTGTACTCCTTAAAAACAAGACGGGGAGAAGAGCAGGGCTGAGCTTG
>VZRW01000734.1:26256-45879 GCA_013398125.1 Aegotheles bennettii
CCAGGTCCCAGACCCTGGGGAGACCCCCCCAGCACAGCCCCAGCCCCCCCCAGGTCCCAGACCCTGGGGAGCCCCCCCATGCCAGCCCCGGGCAGGCTCACCTCCGGCATATCGCGTACATGCGGTTGACGGTGGAGATGCGGAAGGGCTCGTTCTTGGAGCGCGTGAGGCTGCTGCTGAGCGTGCCCAGCCCCAGGCGCTGGTAGTCCCGGCAGCAGGCTCGTTCCACCAGGTGGTTGATGGTCATCTTGTCCGAAGGTCTGATGGTGGTGCTGGGGGTCAAAGTGCTTCTGTCCATCTCTTCAGACACTGCAGAGACAAAGGGGTGTCCAGTGGAAGAAGGACACAGAGCTGCTGGGGACTCCAGGTCCCCCAGCTGGGGGCCACCACAGGTCCCAGTGACTGGCCACGCTTGCCAGTGGGCACAGGGCACGTCTGGGCAGCTGCAGAGGGATGAGGACAGGGACCAGAGATGTGCCCAGTGCTGATGCCCTCTGCTCCATCAGCTGGTGGCTCCTGGCCGGGTGAGAGGAGCCCACCAGCAGCTCTCAGTCATCAATCCCAGAGTGGTTTTGGTTCAAAGGGACCTTATGGCTCATCCCATTGGAGATGATCAGGATTCCCTGGGTCATGTGCCCCACAAAGCCCTCATGGAACGCTCAGCTGAACACCACGGGGCTCTGCTGGCACCTCCAGCTCTGGGGTCCCCAACACCAGAAGGACACGGAGCTGTTGGAGAGAGTCCAGAGGAGGCCACGGAGATGCTGCGAGGGCTGGAGCAGCTCTGCTCTGGGGCCAGGCTGAGAGAGTTGGGGGGGTTCAGCCTGGAGAAGAGAAGGCACCGGGGAGACCTTGGAGCACCTTCCAGTGCCTGAAGGGGCTCCAGGAAAGCTGGAGAGGGACTGGTGCCAAGGGCAGGCAGTGATGGGACGAGGGGGAACTGGTTCCAAGTGCCAGAGGGGAGATGGAGATGGGATGGGAGGAGGAGATGAAGGGGGTGAGAGCCTGGCAGAGGTTGCCCAGGGAAGTTGTGGGTGATGGAAGTATTGAAGGCCAGGTTGGCTGGGGCTTGGAGCAGCCTGGTGTGGTGGGAGGTGTCCCTGCCCATGGCAGGGGGTGGCACTGGGTGAGCTTTAAGGCCCCTCCAACCCAGACCATTCCATGGTTCGATGAAAGGGGAGTCTGGGTCCACCCTCACATGGACACTGTCCCACGTGCAGCCTGTGCAGGCCAGGCTGGAGGCATCTCCCAGCCTAGCAGAGCCAAGCCAGGGCAGGACCTCCCTCCCATCACCTCCATCTGAACCAGGAGAGTTGAGCTGCCCCGTGCAAGGGGCTGGGGGCCAGGCTCTGGGGCGAGAACCTTCACTGCTGAGGTTGAAGCACAGAGATGCCAGACCAGGTACTGCTGTTACAGCAGATTTCTGTGGTGCTTTCACATCATTGACACCACCAGGAGTTGAGGAACAGCCCAACACAGCTCTGTCCAGAGCTGCTCCATCACACTGGTCTCGTCTCCCCTAGAGGAGAGCAACCTCCTGGGAGAGGGGAAAACATGGGTGAGACCTTGGCTCCAGCCCACGGCACCTCCATCCAGGCAAGGTGACCATCAGGAGGACACAGCTCCTGGTGGCTGCTCCTGCTGCCCCCAGCGCATCTACCAACACCAGAACTGGAGGACAATGGATCTCAAAGCATCTCCCCTGGGCCTGAGCACAGCCTGTGGTGCTGCTGACACATGATGGACACAGCAGAGGTCACAGCTCGTGGCAGACCTGGAGCTGAGAAATGCTGCAAACCAACCAGGGGGGCAACAGAAGGGGCAGAATCCGAAGGCTTGTGGTGATGAGAAGGAAAGATCCACCACCAGCTGTGACAGCCTGATGGACCAGGGCCACGGGCACAGGAAGGGCTGGGCCCTGCAGACACCACTCCCACCAACACCCCGAGTCCCACCACCACGGCCCTGCTGGGTCACCCACCCGGGCAGGCTGGAACCCCCAGCACAGAGGACTCCTGTCCCTCCCTGGCCTTCGTTACTCTCAAACCAGCCACGTTCTTCTCATGTCTAACCTAACCTAAACCTAACCTAACTTAAACTCACCTAACCTAACTTAAACTCACCTAACCTAATCTAACCTAACCTCATCTAACCTAACCTAACCTCTAACCTAACCTAATCTAACCTAACCCAATCCAACTTAAGCTAACCTAACCTAACCCAACCTAACCTAACTTAACCTAACCTACCCTGCCTTAAACCTAAACCTAAACCTAAACCCAACCCGACCCAACCTAACCTAATCTGACCCAACCTAACCTGACCTGACCTGAACCAACCCAACCCGACCTAACCTGACCTAACCCAACCCAACCCAAACTAACCTGACCTGGCCTGCCCTAACCCAACCCAACCTGCCCTAACCCAACCCAACGCAACCCAACTCAACCTGACCTAACCCAACCCAACCTGCCCTAACCCAACCCAACCCAACCCAACCCAACCTGACCCAACCCGACCCAACCTGACCTAACCCAACCCAACCCAAACTAACCTGGCCTGACCTAACCCAACCCGACCTGCCCTAACCCAACCCAACCTGCCCTAACCCAACCCAACCCAACGCAACCCAACTCAACCTGACCCAACCCGACCCAACCTGACCCAACCTGACCCAACCTAACCCAATCCAACCCAACCTAACCCAACCTAACCTGACCTGACCTTAACTGCCCTGACTTGACCTGACCTGCCCTGACCCAACCTGCCTCCCCCAGGGGGTGGAGGCCCAGAGCCCCCCAGCCCCTGCCCGGTGGGGGCTCGCATGGTGCTGCCGATGGCCACCACCCATGGACCAGGGCTGGTGGCTCGCCCGGAGCTGGGGGAGGTGGCCATGGTGGCAGCCCTTGGCACGGGGGGCTCCCCCCACTCCTGCTCCCTGCGAGCGGTGGCCGAGGCCTCTCCAGGTGAAGACACCCCCTGGTCCCCCCGTGCCAGGTGCTCCCCACCTGAGATCTCGTCCTCGATGTCCTCGGGGCAGTGGGGGCTGCTCCTCTGCTCCCAGGCGGGGGGGGTGTACTTCTTGCGCGCCACGTACTGCCGCCCAATCGTCTTCTTGGCGTTCTTCACCAGGTTCTTGGAGAGGGTCCTGGAACGGGAGGAGAAGCTGAGGCCACCCCCACAGCCCCTGAGGGTCACCGACACCATCACATGAGAGCAGAGCAGGGACAGGAGTGACCCTCACCACCAGCTGCAGGCACAGGCTGAGTCCCTGTCACCACAGGAGGGGAGGTGACACCTCGGCTGTAGGAGGCCACCAAGCCAGAGCAGAGCCCACAGCACTCACCATGCCCTGGGGACATCTGGGCGGCTTTAGAGCCGAGGGGACACGAGGGGACAACAGCCTCATCCCAGGCTCTAATGCCACCACCTTGGCACCAGAGCTCCTGTGGGCAGCGACCTGGGGGGTCCCTGGAGGCAGGGACCAGGAGTCTAGGGAGCACAGGGACAGTGCCAGCCCAGCCCGGACACGGGGCAGTGGCAGGCAGCTGGTGGAGGTGACCTGCTTGATGCCACATCAGGACAGGGACAGGGCAGTTGGTCTCAACTGCTCCCAAGGGGAGCACAGGGATGCAGGACCTTCCGACCCCATGGTGACCGGTCCCTACAGGCTCCACACGATGGAGCTCCAGGAGGTCCTGAAGGTGGGAATGGCCTGACCACACGTGGGACCTCAGCTCACCGCCGTGTCGGCGAGCCCTGTGGCTCCAAGCGGGACAGACCCGGGACACACGGAACAGGGGCCACGTCCAGCTGGGATAACTGTTACACTGGCACCGAGATCCCTGGAAATCCACCTCATCGGGGCGAGAGCAGGAGGTGCCTCGTGGGGATTGCAGAGTAGGGACCCAGCGACCCAGGGGGAAGCCCTGGGGCTGGCAAGGAACCCTGGCCTGGGGATAAACACCATGGAAGCCAGGAGATGGCACATGACAGCTGAAGGAGGGGGCTGGTGGGTGGCGTGGGGCACTGGAGGCACTGGAGGCACTGGAGGCAGGTCTGGAGGTGACAGAGCAGATCTCGCCATCCACAGACTTCTGAGAGCAGCCCCGGGCTGGTGCCAGGCCCAGAAGGTCTCTGGAGGTCAGGGGTAGGAGCAGGTCCCTCCTGGGATCCACCAGCGTGCTCTGGAGCACCATGGTGACAGCAGGCACCCCAAGCATGACACCAGACCAGCAGCCTGGACAAAGGGCGTCCCCCGAGCCACCAGCCCACAGCCCAGGGCACATGCAGAGTGTGAGGAGAAACCCTGGGAGCAGTGAAGGTCACAGCCTGAGCCAATGCCACCTCGCAAGCCCCGCCCAGGCTGAAGGCATCTTACGTGGTCGAATGGCCAAGGTGCCCAAGGGACAGGACCCCCACTGTCAGGCCCTGGAACATATCGGTCACCTGCTGGGAGCTGAGTCAAGAACACGGAGAGATGCTGAGACTGGGGGGACACCACCACCACCACAGAGCACCCAACACCCAGTGCTCCTCAGCACAGTGCTCCCGGCGCCGGCACCGCAGAGCCCGCTGGCCTAAGGGACATCTCCCATGAGCCCTCACAGGGATTGGGCTGTTCTGGACCAGCCAGGGGACAGGGAATGCCATGGAAGCAAACACCCTGCTTCCCAGGTCTGAACTCCACCCGGAGCACTGGGAACAGCTCTGGAGTCCCCAACATCAGAAAGACATGGAGCTGTTGGAGAGAGTCCAGAGGAGGCCACGGAGATGCTGCGAGGGCTGGAGCAGCTCTGCTCTGGGGCCAGGCTGAGAGAGTTGGGGGTGTTCAGCCTGGAGAAGAGGTCATCTGACCTTGGGAAATGTTCCTCAGGGTACTACTTTACAATCCCATCCCATGAATGTTGTTGACTTTGAGACAAGAGGGTTCTCCAGAGCTGTGTTGGTCTGGAGACCAAGGTCTGGGGTGTTGGGTCTTGGGGATCCCTGGAGTGATGGGGAAGGTGGGGCTGACAGGACTTGAGCTTGAACGATCTGAGGGATCTGGAGACCCACCATGGGTTGGCCCACCAGGAGTGTCTGGATTGTCCGTAACCTCTCTGCATGCCACGGCAAGGACACGGGGGACAAACAAGGACAATTCCAGACTGAATGAAGATGGGCTGGGAGAGCTGGGGGTGTTCAGCCTGGAGAAGAGAAGGCTCCAGGGAGACCTTGGAGCACCTTCCAGTGCCTGAAGGGGCTCCAGGAAAGCTGGCGAGGGACTGGTGCCAAGGGCAGGCAGTGATGGGCCGAGGGGGAACGGGTTCCAAGTGCCAGAGGGGAGATGGAGATGGGATGTGAGGAGGAGATGAAGGGGGTGAGAGCCTGGCAGAGGTTGCCCAGGGAAGTTGTGGGTGCTGGAGGTGTTGAAGGCCAGGTTGGCTGGGTCTTGGAGCAGCCTGGTGTGGTGGGAGGTGTCCCTGCCCATGGCAGGGGGTGGCACTGGGTGAGCTTTGAGGTCCCTCCAGCCCAAACCACCTGTGGGTCTGTGACCACTCCTCAGTGGGGCTGGGAGGTGGCTGCTGGCCATGCATCGTGCCCTGTCCCAAAGCCAAGCAGAGACCCTGCCCAAGGAGAGGTCCAAGCAAGGCAGGCACAGGGATCCCAGCCCAGCCCAGCAGCCCGTGCCCAGCTGCTCAGTGTCCCCTGCCCAGCAACGGTGGTGGGGTGGGCTGGAGCAGGGGGAGGAGAAGCCCCACAGCAGGGTGCAGCCCATCCCTGGTGCTGGTGGCCCATGGTGCAGGTACCTGAGTGAGGGGTTCTTCTCCTTGGCCTTGGGCTGCATGGCCTGCTTGGGCGACTGCCCCACGGTGAAGGCGAAGGTGCCGCGCACGTGCTGGGGGTAGCGCAGCTTGTGCAGGTGCTTCCTGAAGATCTCGGCGCTGTCGGAAGCCACCTCCTCATCGAAGGCGATCTTCAGCAACTGCAGGAGCAGCACAGAGGCTGATGGGGGGGCTGGGGGCACTGGGAAGGGCTCTTCCCACCAGCTCGTCCCACCAGAATCACAGAATCCCAGAATCCCAGAATCCTAGGGGTTGGAAGGGACCTCGAAAGCTCATCCAGTCCAACCCCCCTGCCAGAGCAGGGTCACCTAGAGTCCATCACACAGGAACGCATCCAGGCGGGGTTTGAATGTCTCCAGCCAAGGAGACTCCACAACCTCTCTGGGCAGCCTGGTCCAGTGCTCCGACCAGCTCTTCCCACCAGCTCGTCCCACCAGCTCTTCCCACCACACAGGCAGAGCTCAGACCCCGGTGAGGAGCAAGGACCTCCATGGGCTCTAGCCAGGCTGAGAGTCTGTCCCATACCCCTTCCTCCTGGAGACCACCCCGAACCCAACACCACTGCTCCTGGGATGTTCCCAGTGGCCAGGCACCACGGCTCTGGGCAGGAGGGCAGGAGGGAGCAGAGGGCCTGCTCAAGGTCTCTCCTCACAGCACTGCTCCACCCCACAAGTCTATCTAAGACATGAAGTGCTGAGTAACCACTCGTGTGGTGACACCTCTCCCTGTTGGGTTTCTCTCTCTCAAGACCTGCTACAAGGTTTTGCAGAAACACCTCCCAGGAAGTCATGGCGGATGTGTCCCACCTTCTGAGGGCTCCAGCAGCCACTGGAGCAGCTGGAAAGGAGCCCTGAGCCAACGAGCAAGAAGCTGCTCTTGTGTACAACGGGGCTGGAGCAGCTCTGCTCTGGGGCCAGGCTGAGAGAGTTGGGGGTGTTCAGCCTGGAGAAGAGAAGGCACCGGGGACACCTTGGAGCACCTTCCAGTGCCTGAAGGGGCTCCAGGAAAGCTGGAGAGGGACTGGTGCCAAGGGCAGGGAGTGATGGGACGAGGGGGAACGGGTTCCAAGTGCCAGAGGGGAGATGGAGATGGGATGTGAGGAGGAGATGAAGGTGGTGAGAGCCCGGCAGAGAAGTTGTGGGTGCTGGAGGTGTTGAAGGCCAGGTTGGCTGGGGCTTGGAGCACCCTGGTGTGGTGGGAGGTGTCCCTGCCCATGGCAAGGGGTGGCACTGGGTGAGCTTTAAGATTCCCTCCAACCCAAACCATCTGGGATTTGATGGACCAGAGCCTACTCCTTCCTCTGCAAGGGGGCCTCCACCTCCATCTCCTCTCTGCACCATCACCTGCTACAGAGGTTGTCTTTGGTCCCCTCAGGAGTACAAGCCCAAACCATATCAACCTTAGCAGTACCTCACCCCAGGGGATGGTGGCAGCCATGGCCATGCCCCTGTGGGGTCCCACCAGCAATGTGGTCCTCAGCTGAGACAGTGGGATGGAAAGGAGCAGCGCCTGCCCCACGGGGTCTCACCTGGAATGTGCAGGAGCGCAGCTGCAAGCCCTCCTGGATGAACTGATCCACCTGGGCCTGGATATTGATCTTCTTCTCTTTGGTCAGCGAGGCGATGGGGAAGGACCGGATCACCACCTGCTCCCCCACTGGGCACAAGGATGGGAACAGCTCAGGCACATCCCAGTCCACGCTGGACTACCCTTGGTGGCCATCACCACTGAGAGCCCCGTAGGATAAAGCGTCCAGAAAAAGGCTTGAGACACCACAGCCAGCTCATGGTGGTGTGGAGATGATGCCTAGGGTGGCCATGACCAATTGATCATCTACAAAAGGTGGACAGCAAGAGCAACCACCTCCTTCGTAGTACTGGGAGCAACCACTGAGGTTGTGCTGGCTGCAGTGGTGCACAGCAAGGCCTCACCCAAGGCTCCTGCAGCCAAGTGAGCCCCAGCCACTGCTCCAGGAGAGCTCCAGCCACCTCCTCCCCAGGCATTCCCAACCCCAGGATACAGAAGCCATGGTGCCAGGAGAGCCTCACCCAGCGGGTCGGTGGGAGTTCCTTTGAAGATGATGCGGTAGGTGGTGAGGAAGATGGCCCCTTCTGCAGGGAGGAGGGGAGGACCCCCTATGCTCCCTCCAGCAGCTTCTTCCCGTCCATCAGGCATGAGGTACACACGAAGCCCCTCCATCACACACTCCTCCCCCACCAGCAGGCTGGGCCGCAGCAGCTTTGGCTGTGGGGAGGTGCAGCAGGACGTTGAGGCACACTCAGGCTGCCCAAGGGGACCTGGTGGCCCTCCCCCAGCCCCAGGACTGGGGCCGTACCTTCTGGATGGGAGGAAGCCTCTTGCTCTCCCTGTGCACGGCATCCAGGGTCTCGATGTGCATCTGCACGATGTCTGGGGGCAAACGTGATGCTGGTGACCATGTGTCCTGCCCCACGCACCGCCCTAGGGCTGCCAACCCCCCGTGGCACCATAGGTGCCTTCTCTTGGCCACCTGCTTGCAGAACCCCTCTCGAGCAGCCCCCCAAGCTGACCTGGCAGGGTCCCCGGTGGGAGCACCAGGCCGCCCACTCCCAGCACTGCTGAAGGCCCCTTACCAGGGATCATGACGTGCAGCCCCTTGAGGTGCTCGTTGGTGACCCCGCTCTCGGTGCAGACCTTGTCCACGAAGCGGTTGATGAATCGCACCACGTAGTTGGCCACGTCGGAGCTCTCAGCATCCTCAAACCCACTCTCCGTGTCATAGCTCTCCGCCACGCTGCCCGCGATGCTGCCGGACACCAGCAGGGAGGAGTGAGCCCAGAGCACCTCTGTGCTGGGACCCATGCCAGGCAGGGCCAAAGGGACTTTCTGCTCTTGATGTGACCTCACGAGAGCTTCCACTCTCAGCACAACCTCAGCAGAGCTTCCACTTTTGATACAAACCCAGAAGA
Source organism: Aegotheles bennettii (assembly GCA_013398125.1). Lineage (NCBI taxonomy): Eukaryota > Metazoa > Chordata > Aves > Caprimulgiformes > Aegothelidae > Aegotheles > Aegotheles bennettii. The sequence goes on from VZRW01000734.1 coordinate 35,033, forward strand.
GCTTCCACTCTTGGTATGACCTCAGGAGAGCTTCTACTCTCAGTATAAACCCAGGAGAGCTTCCACTCTTGGTATGAACCAGGAGAGCTTCCACTCTTGGTATGACCCCAGGAGAGCTTCTACTCTCAGTATAAACCCAGGAGAGCTTCTACTCTCAGTATAAACCCAGGAGAGCTTCCACTCTCAGCATGACCCCAGCAGAGCTTCCACTCTCAGTATAAACCCAGGAGAGCTTCCACTCTTGGTATGACCCCAGCAGAGCTTCCACTCTCAGCATGAACCAGGAGAACTTCCACTCTTGGTATAAACACCCCTGGGCACTGCAACCTGCACCAATCCCCACCGCAGCTGAATGGCCCAGCTGCCCCCAGCAGCGCCCCAGGAGCTCCCATCCCCAGCTCAGGTCACCCTGGTGTCCCCACAGATGCTCTCCAGGCTCTGCCCCATGCCCACCTGTTGGTGACGAAGCTGTTGCTGACGCTCTCCACGTCGCCCAGCCCGGAGCTGCGCAGCAGGCGGTTCTTGCTGGTGTCCAGGGGCAGCAGGAGGTAGCTCATGCGGTTGGCGTAGTGGATGGCCTGGCTGAACACCGTGCTCTCCTCCTTCTGGATCAGCTCCTGCTGCTTCTCTCGGTTCATGGTGGGCCAGAGCCTCAGCTGCTCCGATGCTATCTCCAGCGCAGACTTGGCTTCCTGTGGCCCCTCCGTGCTCTCCTGATGGAGATGGAAGGAGATGTCAGGCACCAGCATGGACAGGAGACCTGCCAGCCTTCACCCCACTGTTCCCACAGGAATGTCCCAGAGCCAGGACGCAGTCCCTCAGCCTGGCTGTGCATCCTTATCAGCCCCTGGACCTTCAGGGATGCTGCCACCATCGTCACCTTCTCACCTCATCCGTGTGATTCTCCTCGTTGTTGTCCAGGTACAAGGCTCGGATGTGGTTCTGCACATCACAGTAGAACATGGCCTCCCAGAACTGGATGTTGGTCCACACCACGTGCTCCTGCACACAGCTGTAGGCAAACTGTGTGATCCCTGGGCTCAGTTTCTGAGGGAGCAGAAGGTGGAAGAGAATCAGAGAATGGTTTGGGATCCCCCAGTCCAACCATTAACCCATCACTGCCCAGTCCCCACTGCCCCATGGCCCTCAGCACCACATCTCCACGGCTTTGAGATCCCTCCAGGGATGGGGACCCCACCCCTGCCCTGGGCTGAGGTCTCCCCTCAGCCTCCTTCTCTCCAGGCTGAACACCCCCAGCTCCCTCAGCCGCTCCTCACAAGGTCTCCAGATCCTTCTCCTTGTGCTCCAGCCCCTGCCCCAGCTCCGTTCCCTTCCCTGGACACCCCCAGCCCCTCAATGTCCTTCTTGGCCTGAGGGGCCCAGAACTGACCCCGGGGTTCCAGGGGTGGCCTCAGCAGTGCCCAGCACAGGAGGACAATCCCTGCCCTGGTCCTGCTGGCCACACCATGGCTGATACAAGACAGGGTGCTGTTGGCCACCTGGGCAGAGATTTTCATACAGACACAGCCCCTGTCCCAAGCTCTCCTCTCCAGGTCACCCTTGGCTGTGGCTGGGAAAGGTGACAATGAACCCTTGAGCAGGCAGGAGGGACACTGCTCAAGACACAAGCTCCTCCAAGAATTCCTTGTACTCTTCTCAGATTTGCCCAGGACCCACCCAGAGCCTACAGGGCCTCAAGCTACAGATGTTCTATGGGGGGCAGAACCTTCTCCCAGCCCAGCTTGAGCACCAGACCAGGCTGGCACTGCAGATCACCCATCCCTGAGCACCCTCTCCACAATGTCCCCGTTATCCTGGGAGCCTTGGGGCCAGAGAGGGCCTGGCCAAGGCTGAGAGTGGACTCTGAGGAGCACCAAGGGGACAATCTGTCCCAAGCCTGGCCACAGAGCAGCCTTCAAGGAGCTCTGTGTCCACGGGGGTGGCCCAGAGGGTCAGGACACTGCACACTCACCCGGCAGAACGCGGTGACCAGCGGCAGGAGAGCGGCTGCAATCCCATGCTCATCCATGGCTGTGCAGTCCTGGGAAGAGAGTGGAGGTCACAGGAGGGTTCATTGGAGGACCCCCGGGCCCACTCCAGTCCCTGCACCACGCTGTACCCCCAACAGGGCAGACCAGCTCCCTCCTGTCAGAGAACCATCAGATCCCAGATGGTTTGGGTGGGAAGGACCTCAAAGCGCACCCAGTGGGACAGGGACACCTCCCACCACACCAGGCTGCTCCAAGCCCCAGCCAACCTGGCCTTCAACACCTCCAGCACCCACAGCTTCCCTGGGCAACCTCTGCCAGGCTCTCACCACCTTCATCTCCTCCTCACATCCCATCTCCATCTCCCCTCTGGCACTTGGAACCCGTTGCCCCTCGTCCCATCACTCCCTGCCCTTGGCACCAGTCCCTCTCCAGCTTTCCTGGAGCCCCTTCAGGCACTGGAAGGTGCTCCAAGGTCTCCCCGGTGCCTTCTCTTCTCCAGGCTGAACACCCCCAACTCTCCCAGCCTGGCCCCAGAGCAGAGCTGCCCCAGCCCTGTCCCACCTGCAGGCAGCAGTTCATCATGCGGATGATGAAGTCGAACTGTTGGTGATCCAACACCGCCCGGTTCTGCTGCACGTGGAGGTTCAGCTCCTGGGTCAGGCAGTGCCTGGCTGCTCGGCCCTTCATGGCTCGCAGCACTGCAGGGAACAACTGCAGGGGGGAGAAGAAGTCACAGGGTAGAGATGGGGCCCAGCAGGTTCACTGTGGGGATGGGTTCCCCTGGCAGATTCACTGCAGAGATGGGTTCTCCTGGCAGGTTCAACCCAAGGATGGGTTCCCCTGGCAGGTTCACTGCAGGGATGGGTTCCCCTGGCACGTTCACTGCAGGGATAGGTTCTCCTGAGCTGTGCTCAGATGGCAAGTTCAAGGGCAGCCCAAGAGGAGGTGCAGGAGGGACCTCACGTTCTGGCTGTGTTGGCTGGCACAGAAGCTCTCCCACACTTGGATGTGGAGGTGACCAGAGCAAACCCCTACATCTGGCCAGCTGTAGCCCAGCCCTGGGAGGGAAGACCCCAGCTGGGTTATCTCCGTGGGACAGACCCTGAGGGTGCCAGGAGATGCAGGACTTGTGCTCAGCTGGTGCAGTGGAGTGATCAGGCACACAGAGACACCAGGAGGAGCAATGGTGCTAAGAGGAGAACATGTGAACATGGGGGAACAGGGCCGGGCAGCAGAGATCTGGCCATGGGCAAGGCATGTCCTCTCCAGCCTGCCACGGAGGAGAGGCAGAGCAATCCCCAACTCCCCCTGTCAAGCACCAGCTTCTCCAGAACCCCCTCACCTTTTTGGCTTCTAACATCTTGTTCTCGAAGACATAGGAGATGCAGTTCCTGACCACCTCCAGGCGGCGGGCGCTGTTGGCCAGGGCATTGCCGTTGCGCTCCATGATGGCAGCTGGGGGGAGAATCACCCATGAGGTCCACCAGGGCAGGACCTTCAGCCCTGGGTGGGGAGAAATGGGTGCTCCCTCCCCCGCTCGGGCTCCAAGAGCTCACACTGGAAGAGCACTAAGGGGTCTTCAGTGTCCCCTCATGACAGACCCCAAGGGACCTCTAAGCAGCCCAAGGGGCAGAAGCTAAGGGGGACAATGCTGCTCTTCTCCATCCTGCTCACACGGGGCCCTTGGACATGCTGTAGTGGCCAAAGGAGCCAGCAACACCATGGCCAAGCTCCTCCTGGGCAGGGTGTCCCAGGGCAGGGGAAGGTCCCGGCGCACACCCACCGATGGGGGGTCCTGAGGGCACCATGCACTTCTTCTCCGCCTTCACCGTGGGAGGAGCCGTCTGCAGCTTGGCCGTGGCCTGGTCGATGATCCACTGCACCGTGCCCTCGTCCAGATGGGGAAAGGGCTTCTGGTGGAGCCGCAGGTGACAGCCTTCCGTGGGCTTCTGCACCTTGTGCATGGTCACTGCAGGGTACGGGTTCTCCTGGCAGGGCAAAGAGTTTCCCTTCAGGCGTGTGGGCATTGCCCATCCTCTCTTTAGCTTGGAGAAAAGGAGACTGAGGGGGGACCTCATCCATGGTTACAAATATGAAAAGGGAGAGGGGCAGGACGATGGAGCCAAGCTTTTTACAGTGCTGACCAATGATAGGACAAGGGGCAATGGATGCAAAGTGGAGCATAGGAGGTTCCATGTGAATCTCAGGAAGAACTTCTTTCCTGTGAGAGTGCCAGAGCACTGGACCAGGCTGCCCAGAGAGGTTGTGGAGTCTCCTTGGCTGGAGACATTCAAACCCCGCCTGGATGCGTTCCTGTGTGATGGACTCTAGGTGACCCTGCTCTGGCAGGGGGGTTGGACTGGATGAGCTTTCGAGGTCCCTTCCAACCCCTAGGATTCTGTGATTCTGGGATTCTCTCCCAGGGCCGGGACCCTTCAGCAACCCCTCCTGAGCTGTGGCCGAGTGCCCTCCCTGGTGGTACCCCCAGCCCCCGAGACCCACATCCAGCACATTCTGCTCCCAGGAGCCACCAGACAGCTTGCTCCAGCCTTCAACACCACAGCCTGACATGGCCATGGGCCCTGCAGGTGCTGCTCTGCTCTCAGAAGACCTTTGCTGGCCCACCCTGGACCAGACAACAAGTGCAGGCATGGAGCACCTGATACCCAGGCCACCTGGATCCAAGGAATCCCACAGCTCCCGGCAGGGCAGACACGTCTGGACCCATGAGCCCTGTCCCATCAGACAGCGTGGCGTGGGGTGGGGTGGGATGGGATGGGATGGGATGGGATAGGATGGTGCACCAGCTCCATCAGGAGCTTATGGAAGGAAGACAGCCCCAGGGCTCTGAGCACTCCCCTCCTGCAGCCAGGACTCACGTTCTTGTAGAGCTTCTCGGCCAGCTCCTTGATGTGCCGCAGCACCTTCTGCTTGTTCCCCTCCTCCGCCCGCATGCGCTTCACCTCGTACGCCACGAGCTGGGGAAGGGGGGGGTGAGAGGAGGAGCTGCACCCGTCCCATGGCCCAGCCCCACGAGGACAGTGGGGTGGCCGGGGCGGTGCAGGTCCCGTGGTGCCCTCACCTCGTCGAAGAGGTCGATGGAGCGGTACGGGGCGCCCCGCTCGGTGACGAAGCCGGCGAAGGCCATGCCCTCCAGCACCTTGGTGAGGAAGTCGTCTTCTGTCAGCCCCCGCTGCCCCAGGAACGCTGCCTGGAAGAGAAGGGGCAGAGCACGCTGGCACTGGCACTGCCCACCACTGGCACTGCCCACCACTGGCACTGCCCATCAACAGCACTGCCCACCACTGGCACTGCCCACCACTGGCACTGCCCACCACCCATACTGCCAGTCATTGGCACTGCCCATCACCAGCACTGAGGGGCTGGGGGTGTCCAGAGAAGGGAACGGAGCTGGGGCAGGGGCTGGAGCACAAGGAGAAGGATCTGGAGAACTTCTGAGGAGCAGCTGAGGGAGCTGGGGGTGCTCAGCCTGGAGAGAAGGAGCCTCAGGGGAGACCTTCTGCTCTCTGCACCCCCTGAGAGGAGGTTGGAGCCAGGGGGGGTCGGGCTCTGCTCCCAAGGAACAAGCGATGGGACAAGAGGGAACGGCCTCAAGGTGCCCAGGGGAGGTTTGGGTTGGATGTGAGGAACAATTCCTGCCCCAAAGGGCTGTCAGGGCCTGGCCCAGGCTGCCCAGGGCAGGGGTGGGGTCCCCATCCCTGGAGGGATCTCAAAGCCATGGAGATGTGGTGCTGAGGGCCATGGGGCAGTGGGGACTGGGCAGTGATGGGTTAATGGTTGCACTGGGGGAGCTGGAAGGGCTTCTCCAGCCCAAATCCTTCTGTGGTTCTCTGACTACACGTCAGGCCCTGCCTCCTTCCTCTCCCCAGATCCAGGTCCAGGCCAGGACATGTGGGACGCCCTCGGTCAGGCTCAGGGCTGTCTGCCAGCTGCAGCCATCTGGCCAGCTGGGCATGGACAGGGAAGCACCCTCTGACCCAGCAGGCCTTGGGATGGCCAAGGCCAAACACGGGATGCGGGTGGAGGCGGGAGGGATGCAGGAGAGGCCACTGCCTGGAAACACGGATGTATCTTCTGGATCCAGCTGTGTTTGTGCAAAGCTCTTGGTGGAGCAGCTCATCCCAACCTCGGTGGGGCCCTGGGCTGAGGACCCTGGGCTGGTCTCACCTTGTGGAAGCGGATGACGGGCTCGGGGTGGATGCGGATGATGTGCAGGCACCAGCGGTAGCCCTGGAGCAGCTGAGCAAACAGGCGCAGGAACACGGCCCGGATCTCCTTGTCCTGGAGGAGAGGGGACACAGCGGGTGGGATGAGCCAGCTCATGGGGACAGGGGCTCACACCCAGCACAGAGACAATGGGATCCCACCACGTGTGAGGAGCAGCTGCTGCTGAGCAGGGCAGGAACAGCACCAGATCCCAGGGGAAAGGGATGGGGTGGGATGGACTCCCTGTGCTGCCTCCCCTCCAGGGCACGCAGAGAAGACACCTGGGGTCTGCTCAAGTGCCCCAACATTCAAGTGCCCCTGCTCCAGGGGACAGCACTGCCAGTTTCCAGCCCACAGCTCAGAGCTGGAGTCTCGGTGACCCAGCAGCACCAAGACCATGGCCGTCCACCCCATGCCCAGGGAACGGGGTGTCCAGCAGGGATGGGAACAGGCTTCCCAGGGCAGGGGTGGGGTCTCCATCCCTGGAGGGATCTCAAAGCCATGGAGATGTGGTGCTGAGGGCCATGGGGCAGTGGTGGCCTTGGCAGTGCTGGGTTAATGGTTGGACTGGGGGAGCTGGAAGGGCTTCTCCAACCCAACCCACGGAATGATTCTGTGATTCTGGTTTGGGTTGGAAGGGACGAATGGGAACAGGTTCCAACTGCCAGAGGGGATATGGAGATGGGATGGGAGGGAGAAATTGTTTGGTGTGAGGGTGGTGAGAGCCTGGCCCAGGGTGCCCAGAGAAGCTGTGGCTGCCCCTGCCTGGCAGTGTTGAAGGCCAGGTTGGATGGGGCTTGGAGCAGCCTGGTGCTAAGTGGCTTAGAGCCACTAAGATGATTAAGGGAGTGGAACATCTCCCTTATGAGGAGAGGCTGAGGGAGCTGGGTCTCTTTAGCTTGGAGAAAAGGAGACTGAGGGGTGACCTCATCCATGGTTACAAATATGTAAAGGGTGAGTGTCAGGATGATGGAGCCAGGCTTTTGTCAGTAATGACTAATGATAGGACAAGGGGCAATGGTTTTAAACTGGAGCATAGGAGGTTCCATGTAAATATCAGGAAAAACTTTTTCACTGTGAGAGTGCCAGAGCACTGGACCAGGCTGCCCAGAGAGGTTGTGGAGTCTCCTTCACTGGAGACATTCAAACCCCGCCTGGATGCGTTCCTGTGTGATGGACTCTAGGTGACCCTGCTCTGGCAGGGGGGGTGGACTAGATGATCTTTCGAGGTCCCTTCCAACCCCTTAGATTCTGTGATTCTGGGATTCTGTGGTGTGGTGGGAGGTGTCCCTGCCCATGGCAGGGGGTGGCACTGGATGGGCTTTAAGGTCCCTTCCCACCCAAACCAGTTTGGGGTTCCACGGTTTAGTGGTGGCTTTGGCAGTGCTATGTTAACGGTTGGACTTGATGCTCTTAAAGGTCTTCTCCAACCCAAACAACTGCCTGATTCCATGATGGCAGCCTCACCAGAGGGTCCCCCCCTCCTCCCCACCCCACTCACCTGCATTTTAAGAGAAGAGGCAGAAATGGTCGAGGGGGGGAATGCAAGATCTGCCACCTCCAGCTCGGGGTCCAGGACCTGCAGAGACGAGGGACAGAGCCCACTCAGCTGGGGCCAGGGGCACCTCTGGCTCCACAGCTGGAGAGAGCCCAGCAGCATCCCCAGAGACCCCCCGGGAAGGACCCCAGGGGCTCGGTGGGGTGGGGGAGCTGCTCCTGCTCTGCTGCAGAGCTGTTTGCCACCAAGGGCCAGGGGCTGGGCACGGTGTGGCCATGGCTGAGCTGCAGTGGGGAGTAGAGCTGGGGTGGGCAGTGTGTGCTTGGCCTGGTGGTGGTGCTGGGCATGTTCTCCCATGGCCAGAGGTCTCCAGGAAGCAGCCAGAAAAGCTCCAGGACCACAGCTGCTTCCTGCCCATGGGCTGGGAGCCAGAGCCTGCTTCCCAGAAACCTTTGGCAGAAGAATCCCCCTCCAGCACTGCCCCCACTGAAGCTCGTGGGGATGGGGAAGGGTTCCCAGGACATGGTGAGCAGGACCTGGGACACGGAGCTCTACCCTCCCTGCTGCTTCATGACGTGTGGCATTCCCGAGGTGTCTCCCCTGGGATGGGGACAGGCTGGGCACTCACCATGGAGAGGGCTTCCCGGGTCTGCTGGAGCAGAGGTTCTGGGAGCAGGGACACGTGCACACACTCGGGGACATTCACTGTGCCACCGTCCAGGTCCGCGATGACAACGTCCAGCTAGGAGGGACAGGACAGGGGTGAGACAGAGCCAGGGTTCCCAGTGCCCTGCCCACCACCTCCCAGCACAGAGCAGGCCAGGGGTGAGCCCAGCTCTGGGGAGGAGCTTGGGAATGGTCTCTGCCTCTCCTGCACCCCCTCAGCACTCCCATCCTCCCCAGTCATTCCTTATTCATTGCCACCAAACCCAAGCGTTGGCCAACACATCAGTGACAAAGGGATCCCAACACTCCCTGACATGGAGGGGACAACCTGGCAGGAGAGGGACACAGCTCTGCTCAGCAGGCACCAGCCATGACTTTGTGGCATCAGACCCTCAAACCAACGTGGGACACTGCCACGGTGATGGCTGCAGAGCCTGGTACCAGCTCAGAGCTGGGGGTGGTGGGGTCCCCAACGGCAGAAGGACACAGAGCTGTTGGAGAGAGTCCAGAGGAGGCCACAGAGATGCTCCAAGGGCTGGAGCAGCTCTGCTCTGGGGACAGGCGGAGAGAGTTGGGGGTGTTCAGCCTGGAGAAGAGAAGGCACCGGGGAGACCTTGGAGCACCTTCCAGTGCCTGAAGGGGCTCCAGGAAAGCTGGAGAGGGACTGGTGCCAAGGGCAGGGAGTGATGGGCCGAGGGGGAACGGGTTCCAAGTGCCAGAGGGGAGATGGAGATGGGATGGGAGGAGGAGATGAAGGTGGTGAGAGCCTGGCAGAGGTTGCCCAGGGAAGTTGTGGGTGCTGGAGGTGTTGAAGGCCAGGTTGGCCGGGGCTTGGAGCAGCCTGGTGTGGTGGGAGGTGTCCCTGCCCATGGCAGGGGGTGGCACTGGGTGAGCTTTGAGGTTCCTCCAGCCCAAACCACTCTGGGGTTCCATGATTCCATGATTCTTACGCTTTGATTTAACTCCATTTCTGAACTGCTCTGAAGTTCCCACATGGCCCCTAGCCCAGAACTGCCAGCCCAGTTTCAAAACCAAACCCTTGGGCCACCCCAGCCCTGGGCACCCTCGGGCCAGGGTTTGCCACCATCTGAGACCGCTGGGACACGACCTCCAGCTTCTCCCCTTCTCCTGCTCCCAGCACGAGGACAGGGCCCCGGGATCTCACCAGCTCCTGTGTCTCCGACTGGAAGATGGAGTGGACACCGATGATGAAGGGTGTGGGTGTGCTCAGCACCTCGAGGAGCTGCGCAGGCAAGATGGGCACGTAGGTGAAACTGCAACAGAGAGAGTCACTGGGTCTCAGGTGACCATCCCCAGGAGGACAGACCCTGGGGTGACTGTCCCCAGGAGAGCAGACCCTGGGGTGAACGTCCCCAGGAGAGCAGACCCCCACGGTGACTGTCCCCAAGATAGCAGGTCCTAGGGTGACCAGCCCCGGGAGTGCAGACCCAAGGGTGACTGTCCCCAGGAGGGCAGGTCTCAGGGTGACTGTCCCCAAGAAGGCAGGTCCCGGAGTGACTGTCCCCATGAGGGCAGGAGGCCCTTGGGGTGACTGTCCCCAGGAGGACAGGTCTCAGGAGGACCATGGCAGCGGGTGGCACTGGGTGAGCTTTAAGGTCCCTCCACCCCAAACCATTTGGTGACTCTTGTGAACTCCTCACTGTGCCCCCAGCACCAGAGCCCCCGTCCTGCCCCAGGGAGGATGGAGCAGGGCTGGAAGGTTCACCCCCTGGCACTCTGGAACACCACTGCTGTGCATGCCCCAGGCTGCAGGGAAGGAGCTCCCAGCACTGCCAAGACCCATGGGCAGTCACCTTCCACCCCACCACCAGTGCCTAGACCACAGCTCCACACCAGTGCCCCTGGTTGTGAACTGGGAGGCAGTGGGGAGGCAGGGGACAGGCAGGACAGTGGTGCCCCAGCTGGCTCCAGGTGCTGGGGCTGAGGCTGGAGGAGCAGGAGGGGTTCCTCACCTGTACTTGAGGGGGAACATGAGGGCCAGGAGGGCCCTGCAGGCGTCCGTGAGCCGCTGGTAACTGCTGGAGAGGAACAGGATCTTGTGCTCAGTCAGGGCAGCACAGAACAGGTACAGCACGTTGGTGATGCCTGGGGAGAGGAGAGCAGAGCATCAGGAACCAGGGCTCCCTCTCACCCCCACCAGGGGACACTCAATCCCCTCCCACCCCCGGGCTGGATCCTACCCCCCCATCTCCACATTCTGCACAAAAGAGCTCAATGTCCTCCTGAAGAGCCACCTCTGGGTGACACAGGATGTGTCCCCTCCCCTGAGAGATGCTGAGCTGCCAACATCGAGGGGCTGGGGGTGTCCAGAGAAGGGAACGGAGCTGGGGCAGGGGCTGGAGCACAAGGAGAAGGATCTGGAGAACTTCTGAGGAGCGGCTGAGGGAGCTGGGGGGGGTCAGCCTGGAGAGAAGGAGCTGAGGGGAGACCTTCTGCTCTCTGCA
>VZRW01000734.1:51389-64944 GCA_013398125.1 Aegotheles bennettii
AGCCCGGCCCTGGCCCACCCCTAGCCCAGCACTAGCCCAGCACTAGCCCAGCACCAGCCCAGCACCAGCCCAGCTCTAGCCCAGCACTAGCCCGGCACTAGCCAGCAGTGGCACACGGCAGCAGCTCCTCAGTAGCCCAGGAGCCCAGGCAGGCTGTGCCCAGCTCCCCCAGCACAGAACCCCCCTGACCCACCTGTGCCCCCCCGGCGATGGGGATGGTGCAGGTCAGCAGGTTCCCGATGACGTTCTCCAGGGACACGCTCAGCCCCTCCACGTAGATGGTGTAGATGAGCCCCAGGCTGTTCTGCAGGGGGAGCAGAGCAGAGCTGAGCACCAGGGCAGGGTCAGACACCTTGGGGGGCTCCACTTTGGAGCACCACGGCTTGGGGGGGCTCCCAGGGATTGTCCCCACACTGTGACAGCTCTGGGGTGCAGAGCTGGAGGTCCCCCCCCTCCCAGCAAGCCCTCAGCAGCAGGATGAGGTGTCCTGGATGTGCCCAGCTTGACCCAGCCCAGCACCCCCCAGCCCAGCAGCACCCCCACCAGAGCATGTCCCCAGCTGTCCCCAGCCGTGTCACCCACCCTGGGGCTCCAAAAGGGGTCCAAAAGCTCCATGGGTAGAGATGACCAAGCCCACCAGACTTCTCCAGCACCCCCAAGCACTCCCAGTCCCCGCAAATTCCCATCGAGTCCCACAAAAACCCCAAGGAAGGGATGGGAGGAGATCACTTCTCCACCCAGGGCTGGCCGGGTCACCCAGCAGGTCCTGTCCTGCTCGCTGCCCACCCAGTGCTGGACAATGTCCACATCAATGGCTCTGACTTCTGCCCAGCCCTGAGAGGTCACCGGTGGGATGGTGACCATGGTGGGTCCCCTCCAGGTGGACCAGCCCAGGAGTGACAGCAGCTCCAGTGCAGAGGGAGAGGGGGCCCAGGCAGCGCTCAGCAGGAGCTCTGACACACAGGAGTGAGGAATCAGAGGAATTTGTCTCCAGGGCACCCTCTGGGTGTGGTTTTATCTCCAATCATCTCCCCACGTCAGCGAGGACATGAGAAAACACAAACACTGGAGCTCTGGAGAGCAGGGGCCAGAACCAGCAAGTGAGGAGCGAGCTGGCGCTTCTGCACGTCCCCTGCTCTGCTGGACACTGCCTGGAGGAAGCTGGAGGAGATGGGAGGGAAGGTGCAGTCTCAGCAGGTGCCAGGAGGGACATCTGGGTGTCCTGTCCCTCTTCCCAAGGGATGGAGACCGGCCAGCACCAGGGGGCTCAGCAGCTCTGGCCCCATGACCTTCTGGGGATGCTCAGAAACCTTCTTGAGGCTCTCAGAAACCTTCTGAGGATGCTAAATAGACCTGTGGATGCTTAAAGACTTTCTGGAGACACTCAAGAGACCTGGGGATGCTCGGAGACCTTTTGGGGATGCTCAAGAGACCTGCGGATGCTCAGAGACCTTCTTGAGGCACTCAAGAGACCTCCTAGGGATGCTCAAGAGACCTGTGGATGCTCAGAGACCTTCTGGAGACACTCAGAGACCTTCTAGGGATGCTCAAGAGACCTGCAGATGCTCAGAGACCTTCTGGGGATGCTCAGAGACCTTCTGGAGCCACTCGAGAGACTTTCTGGGCCTGTCCAGTGACATTCCTGGTCTGTGTGGCAGCTAAGTGCCCAGAACAGGACTGTAGTGCCCTCGTTGCTCCTCTGTTCCGCAGAACTCTCCAAGTGGACAACTCAAGCCATGGAGCAATGAAGCAGGCACTGACCACGCAGCACAAACATCACCGGGCTCCCTCCCAGAGCAGCCAGGGAGGACAAGTGCTCAGGCACACAGAGACCAAAACGAGCCAGGGACCTTCTCAGTGTGGTCCCCAGGGGAGGAGCTCTGCAGGAAACATCTGGAGCCAAGGAGTGACCCATGTCCCTCCATAGTCACCCCAGGCACCACCAGCAGCGCTGCCCTGGCTCTGCTCTCCCAGGAGCAGCAATCCTAGCATGGTAAATCCCACCCCAGGGGGGAGGACAACCAACGATGCAATGGCCTCCAAGGATGGAACCGGGCTGATGATCCAGGCTTGGCTCTGCTCATCTGCTCCCTGTCTTCGGGACAGGAGTTGTGGTTTCAACACCAGGACAGGCTTCACTTGGGCTCAGATGACCTTCCCAGTAAAAAGACCCTGCTTCAGCTGACCCTGCTCAAGCAGGGGTTGGACCAGAGAGCTCCAGAGGTGCCACCAAGCTCATTGATGTACATGGTCAGGGACTGAGAGTCTGTGAATGGTGAAGCTTCTGCTGTTTGAAGCAGCTCCAAGGCAGAGAACGGAGGGGTTGTCCCATCCCAGGGAACACCATGGGTGGCATGGGGACACCATCCTCAGAGCAGGCTGTGAACACGAGGTGCAAGAACAGGGCAGAGTCCAAAAGCAGAGTCATTGTTCAGGGAGGGGAACATCTCCCTGGTGAGGAGAGGCTGAGGGAGCTGGGGCTCTTCAGCTTGGGGAAGAGGAGATGAGGGGTGACCTCATGAATGTTTATCAATATGTGAAGGGTGAGGGTCAGGAGGATGGAGCCAGGCTCTGCTCAGGGATGGCCAGGGATGGGACAAGGGGGAACGGGTGGAAGGTGGGACACAGGAGGTTCTGGGTGAACATAAGGAAGAACTTTGTCACTGTCAGGTGACAGAGCACTGGGCCAGGCTGCCCAGAGAGGCTGTGGAGTCTCCTTCTCTGGAGACATTCCAACCTTGACTGGAAGCATTCCTGTGTGCCCTGCTCTGGGTGGTCCTGCTCTGGCAGGGGGGTTGGACTGGGGGAGCTTTCAAGGTCCCTTCCAACCCCTGACATTCTGTGATTCTCTGATTCTGTCATTGGATCCCAGATGGTTTGGGTGGGAAGGGACCTTAAAACTCATCCAGTGCCACCCCCTGCCATGGGCAGGGACCCCTCCCACCACACCACGCTGCTCCAAGCCCCAGCCAACCTGGCCCTCAACACCTCCAGCACCCACAACTTCCCTGGGCACCCTCTGCCAGGCTCTCACCACCTTCATCTCCTCCTCCCATCCCATCTCCAGCTCCCCTCTGGCACTTGGAACCCGTTCCCCCTCGGCCCATCACTCCCTGCCCTTGGCACCAGTCCCTCTCCAGCTTTCCTGGAGCCCCTTCAGGCACTGGAAGGTGCTCCAAGGTCTCCCCGGTGCCTTCTCTTCTCCAGGCTGAACACCCCCAGCTCTCTCAGCCTGGCCCCAGAGCAGAGCTGCTCCAGCCCCTGGAGCAGTGGGAGGGGAAAGGGAAGGAACTGGTGGTGAGTTCTGCCCTTCTGCCAGCTCAGCAAACACTGGGGGGGTTCCTCCTGCAGACCCTGGAGCAGCAAGGCCACCAGCTGCCCAGGGCTTGGGTTTGGTGCCTGAGCCAGCTCCCAGGCTGTGCCCACCCCGCTCCCCCATGGGTGCTGTTGCCACCCAGCTCCTGCTGCTCCCACAACTCCTGGATGATCCTGCCCCCCTCCCTGTCCCACGCACGGCCCCGCTGTGGACTCACCCTGAACACCTCGGCGTGGTCCAGCCGTGACACCAGCACCAAGCTCTTGGGAGCAAAGAGCTGCGCGGGCTGGACGGGGGATGACGGCTCCTCCTCCTCTTCCTCCCCATCACCGTTCCTGGGGTGGCTCTGGGGCTGGGGACACACCAGCACCCAAGCCCCAGGGTCAGAAGAAGGATGCTCTTCCCTCTGCCCTGCGAGCCAGGGCCTGGCTTCCTCCAGCCAGAGGGCAGCAGGGACCACTGGCCAGAGCCGGAGGTGCCTCCCACCCATGGGTGTTGGCCCCCGCGCCCACCCTGCCCCCCGTACCTGGGTGCTCTCCACGGCCTCCCAGAAGGTGAAGCAGGCGCAGTAGTGCCGCTCCGAGTTGATGTCGGTCAGCACGGCCACAAAGAAGGTGGGGGGGTTCCTCTCGGGGAAGAGCTGCCAGCCACTGGGTTGGCAGAACTGCGGAGAGGCCAGGGGAGGAGAAAGCCACTGCTGGGTACCGGCAGCACCGGGTACCGACAGCACCAGGTACCGACAGCGCCAGGTACCAACAGCATCAGGTACCGACAGCATCAGGTACCGACAGGGCTGGGTGCCAACAGCATCAGGTACCGACAGCACCGGGTACCGGCAGCGCCGGGTGCCAACAGCACCGGGTACCGACAGCGCCAGGTACCGACAGCACCAGGTACCGACAGGGCTGGGTGCCAACAGCACCAGGTACCGACAGCACCGGGTACCGGCAGCGCCGGGTGCCAACAGCACCGGGTACCGACAGTACCGGGTACCGACAGGGCTGGGTGCCAACAGCACCAGGTACCGACAGCACTGGGTACCGACAGGGCCAGGTACCGACAGCACCGGGTACCAACAGCACCGGGTACTGACAGCACCGGGTGCCCCCGGGACGGGCACTTGGTGTGGCAGCCCCTCGCCTATAGCACAGACAGGGGACAGGGGACAGGGGACAGGGGACAGGGGCCGTGTCACCCCCCAGCACACGGTGCTGCAGCTACCACAGCCCAGGCAGGAGCAGAGCCCTGGCCAGAGCCCCCAGGAGAAACCCAAGCTGGGAGGAAGGGGGAGGGGACACCACGGCCAAGCTGGGCACCCTCTGCCACCCTGTACCCGTCCCAGAGCCACCAGGGGCCACAAGGGGCTGGGCCAGGATGGGCCAGGTGGCCACCTGACCCTGTCATCAGGCCAGCGAGGGTGGTCGAGGGGACCCTGCAAGGTCCCCACAGCCCCCCAAGGTGCTGGGCACCCACACACCAGCATCTCCGGGCAGGAAAGGTGACCTGGGCTTGGCAGTGCGGGATGGCACCCAGGAGGTGGCACCCTGGGAGGTGGCACCCAGGGAAGTGGCACCCAGGGAAGTGGCACTCCGGGGGGTGGCACTCCAGGGGGTGGCACTGCTCCCTCGGGGCAGGAGCTGGGAAGAACCCATCCCAGCTGTGCCGCAGCTTGGGCAGCTCCCGCTGTGGGGCCACCAGTTCCTGGGGACTTCCCGACCCTGGGCAGGGCCAGGGGTAATTCCGGGGGCCCAGGGGCTCCCCGGGCATTCGAAGTCTCCAGGGATTTTTTCTTCACTCCCTCAGCACTGCCTTAGGCTGGGGAGGAGCTGTGGGAAATTCCCCACAGGAGCAGGACCGCTCAGCTCCTCCCAGGGGTGACAGCGAGGGGACACCACCAAAACCCTGGTGAGAGGATGGAGGCAACGAGGCTGGGAGTGACACGGTGAGGAGCTGCAGGAATCACAGCCCCAACCCAAGGGAATCACAGCTGGTTCCATAGGAACATCAGATCCCAGAGTGGTTTGGGTTGGAGGGACCTCAAAGCTCACCCAGGGCCACCCCCTGCCATGGGCAGGGACACCTCCCACCACACCACGCTGCTCCAAGCCCCAGCCAACCTGGCCTTCAACACCTCCAGCACCCACAACTGCCCTGGGCAACCTCTGCCAGGCTCTCACCACCTTCATCTCCTCCTCACATCCCATCTCCAGCTCCCCTCTGGCACTTGGAACCCGTTCTTCTCCGGGCAGCTTCTAGGTGAGCTTCTCAGACATGTCCCTGCCCATGGCAGGGGGTGGCACTGGATGAGCTTTGAGGTTCTCCCAACCCGAACCACTCTGGGATTCCACGCTCTGGGAGGGAATGCTGGGACACGCTGGCANTGCTCTGGGAGAGCAGCAGAAGCCCCAATGCTTCCCCGTGCCCAGGGAATGCTGGGACACGCTGGCAGAGCTGGAGGTGGCCAGAAGGCACGAGGACAGGGTCTGCAGCACGTGACAACTGCCCACGAGTGGCCTTAAGACAGGGGAACCACTCAAGAGCAGACCTGTGGGGTCATGGTGCAGGAGGGACAGACCCACCCCAAGGGGGGGACCAAGGGACAGGAGGAACTGCAGGAACCCCCATGAGCAGAAGGCACAGCACGGCCCAGGAACATCCCAGTTCTCCCACTTGCCCCAGGGCCTGGACAGCCTGGTGGAGCCCCTCATGGCACCAGCCAGTGGGACCCACCATGGGCTCCAGCGCTGCCCAGGAGGGTGCTGTGGTGCAGGAGATGAGTTCCCATCCTGTGTCTCTCTCCAGAGGAACCTCCACCCATTGGAATGAGGTGGTGTCCACTGCCAGCAGTGCCCTGGGGCAGGACCAGCACACACCAGAGAACCTTCTCCCCCAGGAGGAACCTCACAGTGACCACAGTGCCACGCACAGCCCAGCCCCTGGTGGGCTCCCTCTGGCTCCCAGGAGCTCCCCCAGCTCCAGCCCTGTGTTGAGCCCAGGACACCTCCCTGGGGGCATCCTCTGAGCCACCCCTGGCTCCCGACAGGACGGGGCTCCGACTGTTTAAATTCCGGGGATTTTTTGGCTGGACAGACTGACCCTTGGGACAGAAAGCAGCTTCCCTCTTTCTTGGGAGAGTTCCCAAGTCCCCTGCAGACAACCAGGAAACGCCGAGCAGACAGAGAACATCCACGGCCTGGGAGAGAAGAGGACAGAGCACGCGAAGGGGACAGCAGCTGGGGGCCACCACGGGTCCCAGTGACTGGCCACGCTCGCCAGTGGGCACAGGGCACATCTGGGCAGCTGCAGAGGGACGAGGACAGGGACCAGAGATGTGCCCAGTGCTGATGCCCTCTGCTCCATCAGCTGGTGGCTCCTGGCTGGGTGAGAGGAGCCCACCAGCAGCTCTCGGTCATCGATCCCAAAGTGGTTTTGGTTCAAAGGGACCTTATGGCTCATCCCACTGGAATCACACAGAATCCCAGAATCCTAGGGGTTGGAAGGGACCTCGAAAGCTCATCCAGTCCACCCCCCCTGCCAGAGCAGGGTCACCTAGAGTCCATCACACAGGAACGCATCCAGGCGGGGTTTGAATGGCTCCAGCCAAGGAGACTCCACAACCTCTCTGGGCAGCCTGGTCCAGTGCTCTGGCACTCTCACAGGAAAGAAGTTCTTCCTGAGATTCACATGGAACCTCCTGTGCTCCAGTTTGCATCCATTGCCCCTTGTCCTATCATTGGTCAGCACTGTAAAAAGCTTGGCTCCATCGTCCTGCCCCTCACCCTTTCCATATTTGTAACCATGGATGAGGTCCCCCCTCAGTCTCCTTTTCTCCAAGCTAAAGAGCCCCAGCTCCCTCAGCCTCTCCTCATAAGGGAGATGTTCCACTCCCTCCATCATCTCTGTGGCTCTGTGCTGGACTCTCTCAAGCAGTTCCCTGTCCTTCCTGAACTGTGGGGCCCAGAGGAAGTTCGAGGAGATCTTCCACTCCCACCCAAAGCCAAGGGAATGGTCCCAGCACCCATGATGTGGTTGGTGAGGAACCCAGGCAGTGCCACACCAGCCTGGGCGCGTCCCGGCACGGCACGGCCAGGACCCACCCGCAGGGCACTGCCAACAGCTGGTGAACATGTCCCCAGGGGGGGACAAACAGGGCACACCCAGCCCTGCCCGAGCCCCAGGGGAGCACCGGGCACAGCCCTGGGAGAGCCCGGGCAGGGGCACAGCCCCGCGGCTCCCACGGGACGTTGGCACCGGCACCGCGTCCCTGCGGCACCGTCCCAGCACCCCCAGCACTCCCGGAGGGGAGGGGACAGAGCCAGCCCCAGGCAGGGACACAGCGGTGACCCAGGGTGGTGGCACTGCACTGGATCCAGTGGTTTTCCAGAACTGGAGATGTGGGGGGGCAGGTGGGAACCCCCCTACTGTGGGGTATCCCATGGTGCCACCTGCCCCACAGTGTCACCTGCCCTTCAATGTCATCTGCCCCATGGTGTCACCTGCCTCACAGTGCCGTCTGCCCCACGGTGTCATCTGCCCCAGGGTGCCACCTGCCCCACGGTACCACTTGCCAGGGTGCCACCTGCCCCACGGTACCACTTGCCCCATGCGGTGCCACCTGCCCCACGGTGTCATCTGCCCCAGGGTGCCACCTGCCTCATGGTGCCACTTGCCCCACGGTGTCACCTGCCCTGGAGTGTCACCTGCCCCGTGGTGCCACCTGCCCTGCAGTGTTGTTTGCCCCACAGTGCCACCCGCCCCATGGTGTCACCTGCCCTGTGGTGCCACCTGCCCTGCAGTGTTGTTTGCCCCACGGTGCCACCCAGCCCACGGTGTCACCTGCCCCACAGTGTCACCTGCCCCATGGTGCCACCTGCCCTGGAGTGTCACCTGCCCCATGGTGCCACCTGCCCTGGAGTGTCACCTGCCACACGGTGCCACCTGCCCTGCGGTGTCACCTGCCCCGCGGTGTCACCTGCCCCACACCCCGGTCACGCTCCCCGCGGTGCCGGTCCCGAGGGTGCCCGCACTCACCAGCTCGATGCCCTGGGGGAAGGGGTTGTCCTCCCAGTCCTTCTCCGGGAAGCGCTGCAGGATCTGTCCCTGTCCGTCCCCGCTCCCTGCGGAGACAAGAGGGGGGGCTCAGGGGTCTGGCACCAGGTCCCCAGCCCGAGGTGTCACCTGGGCAGCACCGGGCACAGCTCTGTGTCCCTCCCGTGTCCCTCCCGTGTGCTGCTGACACCAGATCCCAAACACAGGGCTGGGATGGACACTGCTCCTCATGGCCAACCTGGCACTGGCTGTGCCCGGGGGTCCCTGGAGCTGCCATCCCCCCATGGCACCAGAGCCTGTGCCAGGGCCACCACCTCGACCCCCACCCACCAAATGGGACACCCGGCTTCACCCGGAGCATGTCCTGGCACAGGGGAGCTTGGGGGGCTGGGGAAGAGCTCCCACACCAGCCACGTCCTTCAGAGAATCACAGAACCATCTGGGCTGGAGAGAGCTTTGAGATCACCCAGTCCAACCCTTAACCCAGCACTGCCCAGTCCCCACTGCCCCATGGCCCTCAGCACCACATCTCCACAGCTTTGAGATCCCTCCAGGGATGGGAACCCCATCACTGCCCAGGCCACCACTGCCCCATGGCCCTCAGCCCCACATCTCCACGGCTTTGAGATACCTCCAGGCATGGGGACCCCACCCCTGCCCTGGGCAGCCTGGGCCAGGCCCTGACAGCCCTTTGGGGCAGGAATTGTTCCTCACACCCAACTCAAACCCCTCCATCCCATGATTCCATGATTCCATGACCACACATTCCAATTTTAGTGACCGCCATGAACCCAACGTGCAGACCCTGGTCAACTCAGCCCAGCCTTTCCTCTGCTGCTCCTCAGGCCTCCTGGTCCTTCCCACTTCCCATCAGCACGTCCCTTCCAGCCGGGATGCTGGGAACCCACGTGTGCCCTCGGAGCTGCTGCTCCCCGCGCCTTCCTTCCTGCGCCCCAGGGCTGGAGGTGACACCTGGCCACCGCTCCGGGGGCAGCTGCTGCCCCTTGGCCCAGTGCTGGGCTATATTTGGAGCTGGGAGATGTTATCGTGCCACAGGAAATGTGCAATAAGCACAGAGTCACAGGCTCGGTGACACCAGGCAGCGGGGTGACCTCCAGTCCTGGCACGTGGGGACATCGGCCGGGAACGGGCGGTCCTGGGCCAGGGGGTCATGGCCAAGTGAGAGCCCCCCCTCTGCTTCCCTCGTGCTCCCTGTCCCTGCAGGGACGTGACAAGAGCTCAGAGCCACCACCGTGCAGGAAGACAAAGCCAGGACCTCATCTCCTGGGCTCCAGGGCCGTGTTTCCAGGCTGTGTCTCCTGGGCTCCAGGTGTTTCCAGGCCCCCAAGGAGAAGTGTCCACTCTTGGCACGCTCCCCCAGCACGCAGGAGAGCAGCTCCAGGGCTGTGCTGGTGTGCAGGCAGCTCCACGGCAGCACCCGGGGCAAAGCTGTCACCTTCTGTGTCCCAGCACTGGGCTACAGCTCCAGAGAAGCCACTGGCCCACGAGGAACCCAACCCTGCAGCAGCTTGTCCAGACACTGCAGGAGCTGGACCTTCTGTGGAGCCTGCTGAGAGGAGTCACAGGAGAGGTGACCTGCTCTGGTGAGACCCCCCCTGCAGTGCTGGGGCCCCCTCTGGGGTCCCCAACACCAGAAGGACACGGAGCTGTTGGAGAGAGTCCAGAGGAGGCCACGGAGATGCTGCGAGGGCTGGAGCAGCTCTGCTCTGGGGCCAGGCTGAGAGAGTTGGGGGTGTTCAGCCTGGTGAAGAGAAGGCACCGGGGAGACCTTGGAGCACCTTCCAGTGCCTGAAGGGGCTCCAGGAAAGCTGGAGAGGGACTGGTGCCAAGGGCAGGGAGTGATGGGATGATGGGGAACGGGTTCCAAGTGCCAGAGGGGAGATGGAGATGGGATGGGAGGAGGAGATGAAGGTGGTGAGAGCCTGGCAGAGGTTGCCCGGGGAAGTTGTGGGTGCTGGAGGTGTTGAAGGCCAGGTTGGCTGGGGCTTGGAGCAGCCTGGTGTGGTGGGAGGTGTCCCTGCCCATGGCAGGGGGTGGCACTGGGTGAGCTTTGAGGTCCCTTCCCACCCAAACCACTCTGGGGTTCCATGATCCCATCAATCCCTCACACGGGGCTCTCCAGAGGTCACTGCTTCTCCCCCCGACATCGGGCAGTTCCTCCCTGGAGGCACCTTGGCAGCTGCAGCCCAGGTGCTGGCAGGTTGCTCACCCCATGAGCTGGTTGATGCAATATCTGCTGCCTCTTGCGGGGCACTTGCCCAGCCACTGCTGGAGCCTCTCACAGCCCGTGGGGTTACGTGGATCGCTGCTCGCTCCAGGAGCACCTTCAGCTCCGCAGCCCTGGGTGGTGCCCACGTGCTGCTGGTGGAGCAGGGTGCAGGTTTTGGGGTGCTGCTGGCTCACCGCAGACCTCAGGAGTGAGTCCTCCAGCAGAAACCTCCATCCTCTTGCAGTTGTGTCTGACGGCTTCACACCTTGTAGGTTAACGCTGCTCTGCAGGAAGCCACCTCAGATCTATGGTCAGGGCTTTGCAGCACAAAGCACCTCGTGATGCTTCCACACAGCTGAGCTTTCAGAATCAATTCCACTTTGAGATACTGAGGAGCTCCTGGGAGCCTCTGAAGCCTCTGCTACTGAACTTCAACACAACACGGGAGTTGGGGTTCACCAGCTGCCAGAACACTCCATGTCTGACACCATCACCCCGCTCTCTGGCAGGGCCGGACAAGTCCCAGCCCGGGGCGGGACGCCAGGGTGAAGGACACCTGAAGGACCTCTTGCTCGTGTGTTGAGGACTCACAAGCTCCACATTCCCCCGCCCTGTGTCATCTCGAGGTTTGGGGGTGTGGGAGTTGAGTCTGAGCCCACAGCAGGGCTGGTGCTCTGGGACCGCTCAGGTCGTGCCCGGTGAAGGAACCTCCTGTGCCTCCAGCCACCACGGAGCAGAGGGCATCAGGTGTGGACATCAGGGCATCAGGAAAGGACTCATCCCAAACAGGGGCCTTTGCCTGAAAACCACATGAAAATCAGAACCATGGAACCATGGAATGGTTTGGGCTGGAGGGACCTCAAAGCCCACCCAGTGCCACCCCCTGCCATGGGCAGGGACACCTCCCACCACACCAGGGTGCTCCAAGCCCCAGCCAACCTGGCCTTGGGGAGAAGCAGCCACAGCTTCTCTGGGCACCCTGGGCCTTCATGTCTCGGCCACCACGTTCACCCCGTGGGTCTTGGAGTTTCCTACAAGCAACCTCACCCCGCTGACCTGCCTGGAGATCAGGACCACACCGAGCACTGCTGCCAACTCTGGCAGGAGTGGAGATGCTGGACTATCCATGGACATCAGCTCCTCCTTCCTGGAGAGCAGGGAGGAGCCCCAGGTTTATGAACCACAGAATAAGGCAGAAATGGGGATTGGGAACAGAGCCCGGGACTCATCCCAGAGGCTGCAGAACCCCACGGAGCCCACCACAGCCCAGGACAACGCAGCAGTGTCTGCAGCCAGGACAATGCCCACACTGTTCCCTGCTCTGGATTCATGGAGAGCAGAAGAATGGCTTTGCTATGGACAAACAAAAGGGCTGTGTGCAGGACGGCTGCTCCTCCCGGCCACCACGGCACCCCCACGGCCACCACCAGCCCCCGCACACCCAGCCCAGCCCTGGGGACAGCCCACCCACCCCAAACCCCTGCACGCCCTGCCCTGGGGACAGCCCACCCAACCCAAGCCCCACTTGATGTTTTGGTGTGACCCAGACACAGAACGTGCACCTGGGCTGCAGGACACGGGGACTTTGGGCTCTCACAAGGTCCTTCTGACAGCACTGAAGGCAAAAGTCATAGAATCATGGAATCCCAGATGGTTTGGGTGGGAAGGGACCTCAAACCCACCCAGTGCCACCCCCTGCCATGGGCAGGGACACCTCCCACCACACCAGGCTGCTCCAAGCCCCACCCAACCTGGCCTTCAACACCTCCAGCACCACAACTTCCCTGGGCAACCTCTGCCAGGCTCTCACCACCTTCATCTCCTCCTCCCATCCCATCTCCATGACTGTAGCACCATGTACCAAGCCAACCCTGGATGCGGGCACTGAGCAGGGCACTCGCCGGCGCTCAGCGTCACGGCTCTCCAGCTCCACTGCTCCCCAGCCCACACCGTGTTTATCTTTAGGAACATCCAGGCACAAGAGGAAGCAATTAAAGGAAAACCCCGGCTGTTTCCGAGCGTGGCCCCGTGCGTCCGGCCCCGGGGTTCCTGGCAGGGAGCACAGAGCAGGGACTCACAGCCGGCCCCACCGCCCTGCTGGGAACACTCCCGGCACAGCAGGAAGCCCCACACGGATCCCTGGGGCTCCACGGGACCGGTGGAGCCTCCACGCAACACAGGACACCACCCCAAAACCACCCGTGCTCCAGTACCCACCTCTGCCCACCCGCTCTGCACCCAGGTCCCTCTGGAGGAGCCCTCCAAGGAACCGCTCCAAGGCTGGGACCTGCTGCAAGACCAAGACCAATACCAGGACCAAGACCAAGACCAAGACCAAGAGCTGCAGTGTGGTTTGGGTGGAAGAGAGGACCTGGAGGGACCAGGAGGGACACGGAACCACGGAGGTGCTGGGAGCAGCATCCTCCACCCAGTGCCACCAACCCAAAGCACTCGGTGAACCTTGGCTTTGATTCTGCCTCGAGGGGGAACCCAGGAGGTCCTCACTGTGTGTCCCACCTGAGGCAGGTGATGGGCACCGAGTGTCCGTCCCACTCCTGAGGCACTGCAGGGCTCCCCCTCACCCACCCGCCCCGAGAACAGCCCTGCCCATTCACCCATCGCAGGACACGCGGATTCACAACGGAGCTCCCACATCTCCACAGACCATGGCTCAAGAGCCACCAGCCCAGCAAGAGATGCAGGAGAATTCCATTTGCCA
Source organism: Aegotheles bennettii (assembly GCA_013398125.1). Lineage (NCBI taxonomy): Eukaryota > Metazoa > Chordata > Aves > Caprimulgiformes > Aegothelidae > Aegotheles > Aegotheles bennettii. Next base: position 64,704 of record VZRW01000734.1, read on the forward strand.
GAAGGCAGGACCAGGCTGGATCCCAGGCTGCATCCACCCATCCATCAAATCATGGAACCCCAGATGGTTTGGGTGGGAAGGACCTCAAACCCACCCAGTGCCACCCCCTGCCATGGGCAGGGACACCTCCCACCACACCAGGCTGCTCCAAGCCCCAGCCAACCTGGCCTTCAACACCTCCAGCACCCACAACTGCCCTGGGCAACCTCTGCCAGGCTCTCACCACCTTCATCTCCTCCTC
>VZRW01000735.1:0-23130 GCA_013398125.1 Aegotheles bennettii
TTCTATGATTCTGTGATTCAAAGGGGTGTTGCCTCTCTGTTAAGAAGACTAGGTTGAATCCTTAGCTACAATACATTACCTGCAATGTAATACAGGTTGCAGGTAACCCACAATGCCATGCTGTCATCAGAATTTCTGCAAACTCCTGGTTTCTGTGACCACCATGACAAAACAGGTAAATGCAATAATGTAATTTCCCTGTTTCACAGTGATATTGAGAAGAAGAGTAGAGCAGAAACAACTTCATTAAATGTTTACAGTTTTGATTTTATCCCTGAACCAAACTGGTAACTTCCCACTGACTAAAGTTTTCAAAAAAAAATATTGCAAGACCTGTCTGTGATAAACAGGTGCTTCACTAATGTAGCTTCTATAATTTCACTTTTATTTTGAAGCTGCCTATATTTTCAAATAAAATGGATGTGTGTTTGTTTTCAATGGTGTTTTCAAAGTGGAAACTTTGAAAAAAGTTTCATTCTGAACTTTTGGAAAAGCTACGAAATGTTTAATTTTGAAAGTTTAACTGAATAAAACAATCGTGCTATTTCCCCAAACTGCTTGACCATATCTTTAAAAAAAATACTAGGGATATAGAGTTATTGTAGTGACTGGATCTGGAGCTGTGAAGGATGCAGTTTGGGAAGACTGAACATGGAAATCCAGCCGTTCTGAGATCACCTTTGGGAAGTTTTCCTTGCCTGTGAGCTGCCCATCCCCTGGGAGCAACTCCAGCTGTGTACAGATCAGTGAGAGGTCATTCCTTCTCCTCTTCTTTCCCGTACTCCATGAGACATTGTAATCTCACCCTGGGACTCTCCTCCAGTCATGGTTCTCCTCCCACAGCCCATGGACCAGCCTCTCTAGTTGGTGGTTACTGGTTTGTTATCAAACTCATGACAGGAGTTGTTAGGCTGAGATGCTGAAACTTTGCAAGATAAACTTTGGTGAGATGAACAAAAATAAATAATAGAATTCTAGGAAAAAAACAAACAAACACAAAACTAAGAAAGCAGCCCAAAAGTTAATATCACACTGGAAAATATTTTTGTCAATATTTTTCCTTATTCCCCATTACAATCCATTTTCAGGGATTGTAACTTCCTCTAAGAAGAGTGTTAGAAATGCATCCCACCATTATTCACAACCTTCCAGAATCCCATAAATTCATTCACTATGCCCTGGGAACATAGAAAACAGGTAGAAAAATTCATGTCTTCTACAGCTGAACTCCAAAAACTGGGAGAAATTTAACTTGTTTTGAGGTTGCCTTCCCTGCTTATTTCAGGTTTCATGTAGAGTGCTTTCCATCTGTTTATCTGAACAAAATCAGTTAGAATGATCTGATTAGGCAAATAAAGCCTTTCAAAAGGAGAAAAAAAAAACAAAACACAATTTCTAACATCTCTTTATCCAGCAGAGAGAAGTAAGAAGAGCAAATATTTCAAATATGGGTAGAGATGATTAGGTATATATATAAAAAAGATTTTCAGAAGAAGTAATGAATTTTGATTTAATTTATATTTTTAAATCAGGGAGGTGGCTTTATAGATCAGCTTCAGTCAAAACCACAAGGCTGGATTGATGATGGACAAAAAGGTGACAGTACCTTACCTTATCATGCTATCACGCAGGTAAGAAGATATAGTCCTATACTCTGAAAGCTGAGAACACCTTGATTCACTTACCATCTATAAATTAGGTGACTCATTCCAGATAAGTATCTAAGGCTTCTTCTGTAGTCAGTGGAGGGAAACAGGCACTTCCACATGGTGATTTATCTTACACTAACTTGGCAGTGAAGGTATCTGAGATGAATCCTTCTCTGAAGGCATTTATAGCTCTCCTTTAAGCACCAAAACCTCACAAACAAATGAAATTAAATGTCTTATTTGAGAGGGTAAAGCTTCATGAGATGGAACCTTTCAAGAGACAAAGAATTTGCTTTGATCTTCTAATATGACTATTTGCCTTCCTGCCCAAGACTGATCATGGCTTCATAGTTCATTAAGACGGAGTAATGAAAGGGAGATGAATAAAGGGAAACCCAGTATTTTGGATGTCACTGCTCAGAACTGTAAAAAATACAGAGCACTTTAGGATCATTCTGGGAACAGGAACTTCAAGGATATTAAATCACTATATTTCATTATCTAGATGTCAGTCATGGCACTCTAGTTAAAATTTCAAACAGCCTTTTAGTATAAACACTCATTAAACCGAGAGAAGAATAATGGATAATTGTGATCAGTGCTAGGGAGAGTTAGATCTTTTCTGTGTGTTTAATTACTTATGCACTCAGCAAATGATGTTACATTTCCACACACTGCCTTTATGAACTGTTCAAAGATGATTTTAGTTGCTTCTGCTTTCTACTTGGAAATATCACAAGGAGATTATGCTGTCGGTGCATTTGCCTGTAAAAACTGAATCACAGGAGAACATAAAGTCAACAACCAAACAGAGTTTGAAAGGTTTAACAACTTTTATGCTTAGTCAATGATCTGATGTTTCTCAAGGAAGGCTGGATTTAGGAGCTCCACCAAGATTTTCAGATGAAAGGTACCTCTGCAAACATTCTTAAAATTAAATAATTCAGCAGCTATATTGCAAAGTTTCCAGCTCAGACAATGCTCAGACATAATGTAAAATACAGAGTAGGGTGTGATGTCGAGCACTCAAGAAATCTGCTATGTTAATGTTCTGCCAAACATGCTTGGCTCAACTGCTGATGAAGTAGAATCATAGAATCATTATGGTTGGAAGGGACCTCCAGGGTCATCAAGTCCAACCTTTATCCCATCATACTCCTAGCCATTAGACCATTAATGGTCATTATGGTCATTAGGTATTGTGCAAAGAGAGGGTAAACAGGGGATGGAGTACACCCTGATGTGACTGCTATAGATGTGACAACAGCAGAGGATCTGAGCATGGCTGGCAAGCTCTTTCAAGGGCTGCGTACAAAAAACTGAAGGTGGGAAGCATTTTGCAATGGACATGGCTTAGTCAGATCTACAGGTGTCAACAACAACAAAAAGATGGACTAAGCCATGTCCATTGCAAAATACTTTCCATGTCAGATCACCATCAAATGTTCTTCAGGCCTGAGTGACATCTGAACTCCATGTGGCTGATGTGACTGTTTTGTCTGACCACCATCTCCACCCATGCAACACTTGATGGTGTTGTGGATGTGAAATGAAGAGTATTTATAGTGTAGAGATGACAGCATGCAGTGATGGCCCTCACCAGGGAAACATTGGTGGCACTGGGAGGTGTTTTTTATCACTGCCTTTGAGTTGTCAAGGCAACACAAACGCTCAGTCCACGTGAGATGGACTGCACTTAGACACAGTTTGTTGTGCCACCTTAATGCAAGGAAGGGGAAAAAGCAAAACTGGATCTTTTTCCTTCCTCTAGAGTAGTCTTCCTCATCTCAATCTCTCACAGCAGGGCAGGGTTTGAGGTTCGGGATGCACATTCTGCCTTTCAACCTCTCCCAGTGGCTTCAGAGCAGCTCAGTAGCCCTAAATGCTGAAAATGGCTCACAGCGAGATGCACTCATTAGCCAAAAAGGTGACAACATCTCCTTACCCTGAATGGCAGAATTATTAGACTGAGACTTGATGGTGTCCTTGCCAAATCCCAGCCCCCTTATCTTGCTAATTACAGATGGGAACTAGTGGAAACAGCCCAGGTTAATTTTCAATAAAAGAGGCCTTAACCTTTGATTAAACTTTGTTTCTCTGAACTGCAAGGCAGGAAGCACAATCGTATCTCCACGTTGTAATCCTTAAATGACAAAAAAATAAAATATGATTCTCACTTGGAAAGGGGCTCCTAGATCCATGGCAAGCACTGAACCCCTGAGGGAAAATATTCCCTCCTGTTTTGGGGGCACACTGGAATGTCTTCGTGTACCTTAGGTGCCCTAAACTCTGGAAAACACAAACTGGTTGTGGACTTTTGATTAAAATGGCATTTAAAATATATTTTAACTTTGAGATCATTCTGTTCACAGGATCGAATTTTGCCCTGCCTGATCACAAGACTGCTGGATTTTGCCATCATATAGTGAGGGCTGTGATTTCTGGTGACAGATCCTTTGCTGCACCAATGAGTTCTGCCCCAAATGAAGATCTTTTGGCACCGAAGGGAGGATGGCTTTGACTGGCCTTCACGTGGTGTGCTCCAGACCACATGTCAGAGGAGAACTGCATGAAAACAACATGTCCTACAAGCAAGCATGTCAGAGACATTATTAAATGAACCCATAGTGCATTTTTAAATCCTGTCATTTTTAATCTTATCTCATGGTTTTTGAATGTTCATGGCTGAGCTAATTGCAAGTACCTGGCTTTGTAAACAGATGGATGAATCTTCTCCTATGTGGCAATACACATACAGTATTTAATAACATTTTTGCATGAATATTTTTCAAAAATGTACACTGCTTATAATACTGAGCAGTTTTCTTCCAAGCATACACATTCAACAGTGTTCCCTCATTTTAAAATCTCTTCCAGAGTTTCTTCCCACATCATCTATGACTGATTTCACCTTTCTGTACTTTCAGAAGGGGCTGTGAGATAGAGTTAATGGTTCTAACTGGATGTGGGCAGAGTGAATGACAAGGATGACAAGGTGGTTTTGCTGATTATTAGTTATAAAAGAGGGTAAAATAGCTTGACTCCATTGAACAGAAACCTGTTTTCACTGGAGCCTGTTGCAGAAAATGACCTCTTGGAGTAATGCATGGATGAGATCTTGCATTTCAGTTTTGTCTTTCTTCATGTTATTTTGTTTTCTTGAAAATTTTCCCAATGGTCAGGCTTCCCTGGACAGAACACACTCTTTCTCTGCTACAAAGTTTGCTTTGATGAAGGTTCAATTAGGTATAGATGGGTTTTATACAAGTTTCTTGCAAGCCCTAGGGCAGTCTCCTGGCTCTTTTGTAAACTCTAATTGTTGGAGATGCAGAATTACTCGAAAATCTGAGCTAGGTTTTTTTAAAGAATGTTTCTCACGCATGTGCCTGGAGAAAATTGCTTGAAAATGTGAAGTCAGTGTAAACAGAATCAAGTAAAGAGACTACCTGGTTAATTACTCTCAGTAGTAACAGCAGTAGGGTCCCCTGGATTTCAAAGCAGTCTCATGAATGAGGTGGAAGCAGTTACAGTCAGGGACTCTGATCTGGTAAACCTGGTGCAAGTATCAGAACAAGGACAAGGAATCCATTAACCCTCAAAAACAAACAGAAAAAAAGTTCTTTGGCTTCTAGAAGCAGAGAGTAGGTGAGAACAGACTTTTATTCCTGGGGTCTTGAATGTATCACTTTTGCAGTCTTTTTTTAACATCCCTCTGCCTCAGTTTCCTTATTTACACATATCAAAATGTGGGAGCATGAATACTATTTCACTAATGCACCACAAGAGTTTGGGAAGTGCCCAGCAATGTTTTGTTGGGCAGTGAATAACTAGGATTCATCAGCTCTTCAATCTGTCGTTCCTGCTGGTCCTGCTGGGTCTTCTTACATGATTGTTCACCTGCCATCAGGAAAACAATACCCATTAATAGACAAATATAATATTTTTTACTTTTAGGGTGGATAAGCAAGTCCAACTCACTCTTCCTAACTTCCTCAGGCAGCTGCTGGGAATGGTGATGTGTGTGACCGCTCTAATGAATTCGAGTAGAACGGTTCCACACCAGTAGAGGATGATCCTTTGCTTATTCTGCATATCATTTAAAACATGTTCTTGAAAACAATTTGAGAGGTAACAGGACTTGCTAGCTGCAAAGAACAGTAGGAACATATAAATCACAGAGAGCAAATGGAAAACAAGCCTTATGGAGACTGGCTGAGGGAACTGGGGTTATTTAGCCTGGGGGAGACTGAGAGGAGACCTTATTGCCCTCTACAACTACCTAAAGGGAGGTTGTAGTGAGGCTGGTGTTGGTCTCTTCTCCCGAATTGCTGATGACAGGACAAGAGGAAATGGCCTCAAGTTCCATCAGGGGAAGTTTAGGTTGGGTATTGGGAAGAAGTTCTTTCCTGAGAGGGTGGTTGGGCACTGGAATGGGCTGCCCAGGGAGGTGGTGGAGTCACCGTCCCTGGGGGTGTTCAAAAAAGGGGTTGCTGAGGCACTTGAGGCCATGGTCTGATGGTCCAATGGTTAGGAATATGATGGGATAAAGGTTGGACTTGATGACCCTGGAGGTCCCTTCCAACCATAATGATTCTATGATTCTAAATTGTGGAGAGCAAACAAGAATGCAGAGTAACTGATAGCATTTGAAAGTTGATAGGTGGATGAGTCAACAGAAAAAGATATGCTTTAAAACATAAGCAAAATCCTAGTGGAGTTGCTTAGCATCAAGTGCATTTGTTTCCAACCAGTGAGGTTGACTGAAATGAGACACTGAGCTGTGAACAGAAAGATTTATTGGTTTCTGATTCACAAACAGACGAGCAGTTGGTTGGGTGAAGCTCTGGGCTCAAGAGCTTCTACCTGCAAGATGCTTTTCATTGTATTCTCTACCTAGGCAGGCAGCTCAAAGCTAAATAGAACTTGTGTGTTCCAGGATGTTGTTAACACTTCTGGACACTTTTTAAGGCCTTGAAAGTCATAGAATAGAATCATAGAATAGTTTTGGTTGGGAAAGACTTTGAAGATCATCAAGTCCAACCATTAATCTAGCACACTGCCAGGTCCACCACTAAACCGTGTCCCTCAGCACCTCATCTACACATCTTTTAAATCCCTCCAGGGATGGTGACTCCACAATTACCTTGGGCAGGCTGTGCCAGGGCCTGATAACTCTTTCAGTGAAGAAATTTTTCCTAATATCCAATCTAAACCTCCCCTGGAACAACTTGAAGCCATTTTCTCTTTTACTTGTTCTATTGCTTGTTACTTGGGAGAAGAGACCACCTCTCACCTCACTATAACCTCCTTTCGGGTAATTGTAAAGAGTGAGAAGGTGTCCCCTGAGCCTCCTTTTCTCCAATGTAATAATTTCTAGAGAAAACAATCTGGACAGCCTAAGCTCTGCTGCCAAACTGATAATTTCTGCTTAACATGGAAAATACCTATATCCAACTGTGGGACAGAACGGATGTCTCCGAGTTGCTTGGCTGCTATTACAGTCATGGGTGACCTAGCCAATAAAGTAAATGGAACAGATGTAACAAATCATCTGAAGGAATACTGACAATTTTTATAGCATGAGTGGATTGTGCCTTAAACTTCACTGCTGCTAATGCCCAGGGAATACAAAGGGAGATTTTGTCAGATATCAATGTCTATAGAGGAGAAATCCATATTCAGGACAAAGAAACTTGACCTTAGGCTGTCTTCATCCTCTATAGAGTAGAGCCAGCTTCTACAATAAGTGATATGAACCATCTCTCAAAACAGAGGGACATGAACCTGTTGGAACAGATCCAGAGGATGCCTCAAAAATGGTCAGAGTTGGGGTTGTTCAGCCTGGAGAAGATAAGGGTCTGGGGAGACCTTATTGTGGTGAGACCTTTCAGTACTTAAAGGGGACCTGTAAGAAAGATGAGGACAAACTTTTTAGCAGGACCTGTAGTGACAGGACAAGGAGTGATGGGTTCAAATTGCTTTCAGATATAAGGAAGAAATTTTTTATGATTAGGGTGGTGAGACACTGGCCCAGGTTGCCCAGAGAAGTGGGAGATGGCCCATCCCTGGAAACATTCAAGGTTAGGTTGGACTAGGCCCTGAGCAAGTTGAAGATGTCCCTCCTTACTGAAGGGTGGTTGGAGTAGATGTCTTTTAAAGGTCCTTTACAAGCCAAACCATTGATGATTCTGTGATTTTCTGATTCTATGATTCAAAACAACTGATTTTCTCCATTCACTACACAGATGTGTAGCCATATAGCTCTCCTACTGCTTGATGGTGTTTTCAGGATAAGATTGAATTGGCAAAGCAGAGGGGATTCAGGAGAGTAAAAAGTAGGGATTTGACAGCTGTATCCCAAGATCTGTGTCCTCCAGTTCTGTTGTGGTAAACTCCCCTTAGAGTGCCATAGCACCCGTGCTTGTTATCGCTGTCTGAAGACTGCACCATGGGACAGGAACCCACAAAGCAGCACTTGCTAAATGAGCAGCATGGATGCCATAATCCCCAGAAATCATCTTTAGCTGACACAAATAATTTCATCCAAAAAATCTGTAGACTTCTGGGAAATACCTAGAAGTGCAAACCACGGACTGAGTCTGCATTGTGCAAGTGCTTTACACACATCCAGAAAATAGATAGCTTCTATTCCAGACCAGAGGGGACTCAATATTGCAAACAGACTTCTGTTATAGGCTTTCTACTGCTATGTAGGAATATAAATTTTGTGTTGTACAAATTATAGATTACAGGCTGTTGTAGGTACATTTTGTGCTACATAAATTGTGGCTTTGAATCTAAGGCCAAAAAAAAAGAAGCATCAAAGGGAAAATAGGCAAAAATCTGTGGGATGCTTCAGATAGTGAGAAATCTTCAATGATAAGGATGTTACAGAGCATGTTGGGTTGCCCACTGAAGAGGGAAGGGGAAAGGAAAGGAAAGGAAAGGAAAGGAAAGGAAAGGAAAGGAAAGGAAAGGAAAGGAAAGGAAAGGAAAGGAAAGGAAAGGAAAGGAANAAGGAAAGGAAAGGAAAGGAAAGGAAAGGAAAGGAAAGGAAAGGAAAGGAAAGGAAAGGAAAGGAAAGGAAAGGAAAGGAAAGGAAAGGAAAGGAAAGGAAAGGAAAGGAAAGGAAAGGAAAGGAAAGGAAAGGAAAGGAAAGGAAAGGAAAGGAAAGGAAAGGAAAGGAAAGGAAAGGAAAGGAAAGGAAAGGAAAGGAAAGGAAAGGAAAGGAAAGGAAAGGAAAGGAAAGGAAAGGAAAGGAAAGGAAAGGAAAGGAAAGGAAAGGAAAGGAAAGGAAAGGAAAGGAAAGGAAAGGAAAGGAAAGGAAAGGAAAGGAAAGGAAAGGAAAGGAAAGGAAAGGAAAGGAAAGGAAAGGAAAGGAAAGGAAAGGAAAGGAAAGGAAAGGAAAGGAAAGGAAAGGAAAGGAAAGGAAAGGAAAGGAAAGGAAAGGAAAGGAAAGGAAAGGAAAGGAAAGGAAAGGAAAGGAAAGGAAAGGAAAGGAAAGGAAAGGGAAAGGAAAGGAAAGGAAAAGGGAAAGGGAAAGAGAAAGGGAAAGGGAAAGGGAAAGGGAAGAACATTTAAAAGGAAAAATAGAAACAAGAAAAATGTAGAAATGTGGAACGAATGCATTTATGCTGTGAATGAGAAGGTCTCTAGTCATGAAACAATATCTCTTGGAGAATGGCCCAGAGTCCTTGGCCTGGCCTGGTGCACATCCTGACCTTGCTTTGACATTGAGCCAGTATATGGCCAAAATTATGCTTGAGCTCTGGGGAACACATCTACGTCCCCAAACCATTCTATGATTCTGTAATTCTGTATCTAGAAATAAATTCTCCTTTTCCCTAGGTCTTCTGTTCATCAGCTCATTGGCTCACTCTACCTGCTTAATCACTTTGTTCTGCTTTTTCATTTCTTTGTCTTTTTGAGGGGTGAAATACTCTACTGATTCCCCTCTGCTCCTTCAGAGATTGCCTGACTCCTTCCCAAGAGCCAGCCCTGCCTTCCAGCAGACCTTTGTCTTTCTTTCTCCCACAAATAATTTGCTGAGGGAGTTTTAATCTCCTCATCATACTATTTTTCTTCTTATTTTTTAAAAATCTCCAAGTTTTAATGATTCTCCACAGACAATATGCCATCTGTATATATTACCTACATAGCTTCCTCTCATATAAATGAGGATAAATGCCACTAATGAGTATTGAAAGGAAGCAGCTCTGGATGAATGTAGAATAAGCAGAAGCAAGAGTCTCTGGGAATGTCAATTAATGATCTCTTGGGAAATCTGTGTCATGGGTTGAGGAGAGAGGGACCTGGGGCAGCCCAGTAGCTAGAAGAACAGGAAAGCAGGCTGGACTAGAATGGGGTGGGGAATTGTCTTATTCTTGCTTTTGCTTCTAAGGGAATGGGTGACCCTGAACAAAAGCCTGAATACACATAGCCTGGAAATACATTGAAGATGTTATTTTCAAGATGCTGAAGACATGGTCCCTTGTATGAATGTTCCTACATATGAAGCTGATGGATTTCAGTAAGTGTGTACTCCATCTCCAGCAGCCAAAGCAACTTGTACCACCTCCATTAAACCACACAGACTGAGTGCTAAAGCAGATTGTGGAGTACTTATGTGTCCTTTTCCATCATTTAATGGTCTAATGGTTAGGAATATGATGGGATAAAGGTTGGACTTGATGACCCTGGAGGTCCCTTCCAACCATAATGATTTTATGATTCTATCTCTGCTGCAGGGAGGTAACCAGTGGGGTTACAGCAAACTTACTGACTTTACTAGCCATTTATTTTTCTTAAACATGTGAGTCATGGTAAGTTTAAGCCCTAAACATTTTTCTTTTTATATGATATGCAGAATTGTAATAAAACAGTAAGAAAAATCCATGTTAAGACTTAAAGGATTGGATGGAGGAATTTAACCTTCATAGCCAGGTCTCAGAGCCAGGTCTACACCTACACACACTCAAATTTCATCAAGTTAGCAGAAGTAGGTACACTTTTTACTGGATATGTCATGTATGGGAGGAGTCATACTGGTGCTGTGAACACTCATCACAGGTACCTCATGGTCAAATCACTTCCTCAAATTTTTGCCTACAAAAAAGGAAATTTTCCATTTCTAGGACTTACTCCCTGCTCAGACACCGTTTCCTCACCTCATCCAAAGGAAGAAGTCAGGATGTATGCGCTCATCCCATGATCTTTATTCATTTGAACCACTGGTTGCAAAGAAAGTTAATGATGTGTAGGACTCTACAGTTCCTGAGCATCATTTCTAGCCCAGGGCAAAGACACAACTGCTGGACCTCAGCACCTTCCTGAGCAGGAAAGCCCAGTTGCTCCTCAGTCAGGATGGGAACCACAGATGTGCTCTCTGGAATCACTTTCTGCTCTCCCTGGAGCCCACGACAGGATGGAAATATTGTGTAACCCAAAAGAGCAAAATTAGAGTGCTAATGAGTATTTAAATGGAAACACCTGCAATGAGTGTCATTACTACTATTAACTGAGTGCCATCATGACTATTACCCTGGAAAGTACCATAAATATGAATACCAGGAAAATATTTTGCAGCCTGCAGGTTCTGCTTTCTGCAGCTCTGAGTAGATTATTTGGCCTCACGTGAATGAAGTCATTAGCTGAAAATGCTTTGCCTTTATTAACACAATCAAAAAATAACAACAGCTCCTGCAGCCTTTAAACCATTGATTTGGTGGGAGGTTATTCCTAATATGGGCAGATGTTTCATTAATGTTCTTCAGGACTTCTGTCTGTTATCATATTCAGGCTTACTCATTCTGTCCTCTGAAGCAAAAATGAGATTCTTATTTATGCACCAAAATAACCTATGTTCAGTTCAGAGAAGAGCCAGATCTTTCCAGACTAGATCCCTGATTAACAGAACTAATCACTCTCTGTTTGAAGATCATGAGAGTTTTGTTTCTGTTTTCTATATGATACAGATCAAAGCTTTAAAAGGGGTTGTATCATGTAGGATGGTAGAGGGAATACATGGTTGTGTTTGGAGTAATCCTGGCACTAAGGTACCCTGAATAATTGCTGGGGCTCATAGTATAGTAAAACAAATTAAAAATGAATACATAAAGTGATAAGAATGTATTTTGTATCTTCACAAGTGGTATAAATACGTTTGTATAAAATGCATCGACCCACAACTGGCGTATATACCCACTAATAATAGATATCTCTTTATATATATCTCTGTACCTATCACTGTCATTCTGTACACGCTTTTATGTATTAAAAATTCAAACCCATCCTCTTAATGTGATTAAAAACTAGGTTTGAATTTATGACCTTACTAGAACTGTTGGGATTTTTGCCACTCACTTCAATACATTCAGGATTTCCCTTCTGAAGAGCTAAACACCTCCTTCATCGTTAACTCATTCCTCTCCTCCTGGGACTTGCTGCCTGTCTTACAGCACTTTTGGGTTGCATTTGTGTGTCCAGGTCAGGCATGCAAATGCCTTGACCTGTGCACATGTCAGAGGGAGATGCATTTTGAAGAGGGAATGCACAAAACCACAGCAAAAATGCTGCACACACTTGAGAATTCGCCCTGTCCTAGAAGCTTGTCCTTTCCTCAAGTAGCCACCAAGATCTGGCATAAGTGAGCAGTCAAGAAAGAAACGAAGCCCAGAATATCAATGCCTTTGGTTTTAGGAGTTTGGGTTTTTTTTTTCTCTGAACTGGATATTTCATCTTACTTGAACCCAGCAAAGGGAATTTTCCTGTCCCCTGATTACTGAGTCCTTTTTTCTCACTGGATAACAGAGCTGGCATCACTCTGTGTTTTGTTGTTGTTGTTCTAGTTGTAGTTTTTGTTGTTGTTATTATTATTATTATTATTATTATTCAGCAGCTCTTTTTTCCTGCTAAGGATGTGGGGCTTGTAAACTCTGCCATACTGATTTTACAAACTCAAAGTCCTTGAAGTCTGAACATAACCTGCTGCCACACACAGTCTGAAAAACACTCTTAAATCCTGGGTCAGGCTGGAAAATCATGATGTAGAACAAATAAATCAAAGCTCTAACAACAGAATATCCTTTGAGTGGTTTTTATCTGCCATTCAGTTTTGGAGGTCTTGTGTTTCCAAGTTTTTTTCCACAGTTATAAAATTTTACAGTGTGTTTTTAATAGGTGTTAGGCTCAAATTCTGTATCTAGAAGCTTAAAAAATAAGCAATAATGCAAGACTCATGATAAAATAATGAAATGTAGTAAAAATAATGAGAGATGGCAATGTTCTTATGGCATTGCTATAAAATAGCAAAATGAATCACCTTTTTCTAATGCCAAACAAGGAACTCTACTACAAAAAACACAAACTATCCTATCCTTAAGTGTATCTTAGCGCTATTCTTGATGCAAACCATCTCCTTGAGAGGTGGTTCCTGGGCTGTGGTCTACTGGCGTTCCTCAAAACCTGATCCAGACTCACTGGTCCCAAGTAGCTGAGCTGGATGAACAACTTCTCCCTGAAATATTTCCATGACCTGTTCCGAGTTCATTATGGGATAGTCCAGATGAGTTCCTTACAACAAACCAGGATGTGCTGATAACCCATGAAAGTTGTATTAAAATATAAGGAAAGTTTCTGGGAAATTAATGGGTTCACTCTTTCCTTTTACCCCTTTTTCTAAGACTTTCTCCAATCCTCAGAGACATCCTTTTCTATGAGCTGTCTTTGACTGAATGGGTCCTAACACAAAACCCTGACCTGGGTGGAAGGGGGTTCAGGAATACAAATGTGGTCTATCGGATTAAACCTGGAAGCAAACAGGCAAATTTTTTCCTGGTTTTAGGTGGATAATTAATCCCACTGAAGCTCAGACTATCCATGTGGTGGAGTAAGGGAAGAAAATATACTTTTTGAGCTGCACTGGACACAATGAAGGACCAGGTTTAGATCTGTACAGCTCACATTCACACCTGAGCAAGGTATCAAACGTGGTGTTTATGTCACCCAGAACCTAGGTGCATTCACTGCAGACATTTTTTGTGCAATTTGTTTTAAAAGCTTCCTTTACAACAAGCAAAAGCATCTTGAGAGCTGGAATCTGGAGTGTTAAACACATGAGTTAAAATAAAGTCAATTTGGGAAACTCTTGCTTCACTGTATCAGGGATTTGAGCTGACTGATGTGAGACCAGAGTGTGAACTTTTATGCTTTATGAAATATTTGTAAGGACAAAGTGAATGAAAAGAGGTTTAGGGGTCAAACATTGGATTTGGCTTTGCCAGCTGGGTTTCCACAGCATCTCATGATATTAATCTTTGCAACCAGCACTGCTTTTAACTCCTTTTCAAGCCTTTTATGCTGCGAATGTCAGCAAATTACAGAAAAAAGATGACCATCTGCTATTTTAGATCTGTTCCAGTTCCTTTAGTTTTATTTTTAAAGGACTTCACAGCAGCATCTTGATGCAATTTTTATGATTAAAAAAAAATAGCAACTTTTCTTCTAATATATTTACTAAGGAGTTAGAAAGGTACAAATTCTAGGATACAAAGTGCCCCGTGGATGTTGTTTCCCATCAGAGGTGACAGTGTGTTGTTGTGAGAGGTGATTTAGCATCCAGAAACAGGAGCCCACAGCTGAGATGATCCATGAACCTCTTTGGATATCATGAGAGCATTCCTTTTTTTTTTTACTCAAAGGCTTTTATTAGTGCCATTGGGCTGTGAAAGGGGAACCAAGGCAGGGAAGGTCACTGGGGGATGATTCATTGAGAGTGCTGAAGATATCTGAAAACAAAACAAACAACCCAACAACCGACCCTGGGGCTTGTTGTCTCCCTGAATTTCAGAGGCTGACATGCCAGGAGGTGAGAGAAATGCACAGTCCACAAATCTTTCATTGGGTTTCAAGCTGCATCAGGTCTTATTTTTCCTCAAATGCAGGATGGTTCTAAGCCCACAGAGGAATTCTGTCCAGCTGCCGGGCATCCTGCCACCTCAAGAAAGAGTGGGGTCAATACCCTTATCTGACATGCTTGTCACCTTGCAGCTGTGCCAGGATTGTACTCTGCAGATCTTCAGAGATGCAGCCATCAAATGGAAGCAACCGATGGTTAGTTGCTTTAGCTTGCTGTCAGATGGGACTCTTCCTCTATTTCAAAAGGAGCTCAAATTAGCCTGCTGGGAAACAGCTGCTGAGAGAAAAGGCAAAAATTTATCTGCACCAGCAAAGGGATCAGAAAAGGCTAAAGGATTTGTTGAAGCAGAGGGAACCTCATGACCTACATGTTTTCTGTCTATTGTGCCTATGTTGTGGCTTAGATATCACTGATGGGACTCATCTGAATGGATGTGTGCATCCAAAGAATCACTGAATGGTTTGAGTTGGAAGGGATCTTAAAGATCATCTTGTTCCAACCCCCTGCCAGGGGCAGGAACACCTCCCACCAAAACAGGTTGCTCCAGGCACCATCCAACCTGGCCTTGAGCGCTTCCAGGGAGGGGCAGCCACAGCTTCTCTGAGCAACCTGGGCCAGGCTCTCACCACCCTCACAGCAAAGAATTTCTTCCCAATATCCATTCTAAATCTTCCTTCTTTCAGTTTGACACCATTTCCCATTGTCATATCAAATTCTCCATGCTCTATTTCTTGATTAACAGCCTTTCCTCCACGTTTATTTTGAAGTGATATTTGAGAAGCAAACACCTCTCCTGCTGTTAACATGAAGATGGGAGACCTCCCATTTTGCTCTGTGCTTTCAAGAAGAACGAGAAGCTAATTTCCAGGTTCCCATGGCATAGTGTCCTCCTTCATACCATGCCAGTAGGGAGTTGGTGGTCTCTCATTTAGCATGGCATGGACTCCCCAGTTACCACTGAACACACTTGTATGAATAACCACAGTCTCCCTGCTGCCTCTGTCTGCAATGACTACTTCATAACCAGCTTGTTATCAACCCTTCATAGAAATCTGTAAGGTGAATATCCCTAAGTGAACCAAAGGGGTCATTATCCTTTAGGTAAGGCAGCCTTGTCCCATCATCAAACAAAACCAAGCAACGTTACTCAATTTCATCTATAAATCCTCACTTCATCACTACTCATGGCTCCCTCTCCACTCGGGACTGTGCAGTGCTCATCCCTCTCACTCCTGGGAGTGATAAAAGCATTAATTTATGAGGAAAGGATTATGACTGAACAGTAGCCATGCGTGACTTGAGAATCAAGTCACCATAATAATTGATTTCTCCTCTTTCCTTCCTGCCTGATACCTATCTCTCAGGTTGGGCCTTTTGATTTATAATATTAATATTAAAAACAAATAAATCCTTCCAATTACAATTTCAATAACCTATTGATTTTTTTTCTCCAGTCTTGTTCCATGTGCTGTTCAGGCAGTGTTACACTTTGTTTTGATATATGTATTCTCAAACTGTTACCTCCCTCTGGGATGAATCATCCTGCTTGACAAAACCATTAATAAGCTATGAAGCATGAAGGGGACATTGAGGTGGAGGATCAAGGAAAGGCAGGTTCAGGGTGGAAATCAATTATAGGTTGTGAGGGAGGTGCTATCATCCTGTAATGGATTCATTCAGTGTTTGCATGGCAGTGGGTTGTCAGAAAATGTGATGGGATGCCCATGTTCACAAGGATGTTGCCAGTCTCCACCATCTTTTTTGAAGGTCTATTGTTTTCTTTCCAGGTCACGTCTCCATTTCTCTACCTCCAGATTGATCTTTTTAGGACAATTGGATTAGAATCATAGAATAGTTTAGGACAAAATTTGGAGTTATCCTTTCTAACAGCAGCTCTGAAAAATTCTATTTTCCACTCTGAAGTGATTTTTCCATTCTAAGAATACTTGAATTTCCTAAGAATAAGAAATACTGAATTTCAGCTTTGTTTTTTTGTGCTCCCCTTCAATGTTGAAGGACATCACAACTTCTCTTTATTGATGTTTGAACTTGTGAGGGACCTCATCTTAATCACATCACCTTATAGACACCACTTATTCTGTCCCTGTGACACTGGGGTTGTCACTGTTGTCTTAAAACTTCTCAAATTGTTCTGTCTTGTGTTTCCTTGTGTTGTTTTTGTCCTGTGAATTCATCTAATACCTGTTATTCTTGGCTTTTTGGGGATAGTTCTGCCTTTGCACAGCAACCCATTTGGGTGCCCAGATCCATGTCATGGAGTTTTTGCTACCTAAGTACAAATCTTTAAGAGTTATATCAGAAGTAAAATCCTGTGAGCAATTTATGTTTTAGAGAACTAAGACCAGAGACATAAAGCACCAACAACTTGTACCAAATGAGCAAAGATGCTTTTGGGTGAGCATGGAATAAAGTAGAAAGAGCTCAGTAGGTTTAGTACTAACCAGTAAACAGGAGACAGCAATTTCCCTTTGTTTCTGTAATTTCACAATCTTTTTTTTTAAGTATTTAACAAGACTTTCTTGTCTAGAGTTCTCAAGGGTCCATCAGCTTTCAAGCTCTTGGGATTCCCATAGTGACCCCTTCTCACAGTCATGAGGTTTCTTCTCCCACTGCAGAGAACTCACTCTGGAGTATCCGCCACAGTTTGTAGCCCAGATGACTATGTAAAACTGGCTCCTTGTTTCTTTCTTTTACATCACAGGATGTGTCTCAGCAGCTGCTTCACATACACAGCTAGAAATAGATGTGACAGAGGGATGAGAGAGAACCACTCCAGCTGTACGAAGGCAAGCCATGCCTACTGAGAAAGCAGAATCCTGAAGTGCTTAAAACCCATGATTAAATACTATAGAGTTCCTCAGCAACCCTGCTCTACAGACACCCAAATTCTTGCCAGGGCCATGTGCAAACCACAGGGAGGTGAGTCCCCACTACACAGACCTATCTCTGCTCTGGTGGTCCTTGCATGGTTGACACCAGTATGCCCACAGATCTCCTTGTGTGGAAGTATGTGAACTTTGGCAGCTGCTACTCCCAGTAGATCTTGTGTCATTCAAGTACGGCAGTAACTAAGCAGGAAGAGAAAATAACCCCAAATCTATTGATGGTTGTTGCGTTCATAAGAGAGAACAAACCATGGAATCATAGAATCATAGAATCATTATGGTTGGAAGGGACCTCCAGGGTCATCAAGTCCAACCCTTATCCCATCATATTCCCAACCATTAGACCATCAGACCATGGCCTCAAGTGCCTCATCAACCCGTTTTTTGAACACCCCCAGGGACGGGGACTCCACCACCTCCCTGGGCAGCCCATTCCAGTGCCCAACCACCCTCTCAGGAAAGAACTTCTTCCCAATATCCAACCTAAACTTCCCTTGACGGAACTTGAGGCCATTTCCTCTCGTCCTGTCATTAGCAATTGGGGAGAAGAGACCAACACCAGCCTCACTACAACCTCCCTTTAGGTAGTTGTAGAGGGCAACAAGGTTCCTCTCAGTCTCCTCTTCTCCAGGCTAAATAACCCCAGTTCCCTCAGCTAGTCTTCATAAGGTTTGTTTTCCAGACCTCTCACCAGCCTCGTTGCCCTTCTCTGGACTTGCTCCATCATCATGTTAGAAACAGAAACCACTGTGTAGTTTGTTCTCAGTGCTTTGGGTAGGATTCATCTTCCCTACATCAGGTCTCTAGGAGTAGGATCTCCACCTGACCCAGCTGTCCTGTTTGCTATTACTGCCTGTACTATTGCTGTCTGTAAATCAGAGGAGTTTGGGCCATGAACTATCTAACCAAACGTGGGGACCTGCTCTGCTGTTTCAACCTAGATGATTTCTAGTTTCCTTCTCTCTTTCACCCCAAACATCAGGTGCCTGGATTACTCTGAGTTATAATGTATGAAGTCTCTCTCCTTGCCAAGTGGCATGAAGATCCTGGATTTATACATCAAACACCTCATGTAAATTTTTCAGGCAGCCATGGACTCTAATTTGCCATGGCTTGGGAATGGGAAGGACAGAAAAAGGAGGCGCTGCAAAATTGTGCACCCAAGTTCATAGGTGAACTGAGCCTGCCTTGAGCTCTTCAGTTGTGAATCAGTGTTGTTGGTGACCATCTGGTCTCATGAGTTGGCAGATATGAGTCAAAAGGAATTATTTTGAGGACATCAAGCCCCTTCAGGTACTGGAAGGCTGCTATGAGGTCTCCCTGGAGCCTTCTCTTCTCCGGACTGAACAACCCCCACTATTTCTCTCAATTATTTACAGCGATAGTTGATTTTCTCGGTAGAAAAACAGAAGTTCCTGGCATTCCTTTTTTCTCTCCCTGGATCCACTTCTCAATTTTCATCCATTTATTTTAACAGACCTTAACATTAAGATGGTTTATAAGGAGGAATATAGTTGCCTGCTGAAGGGCTCTTAAGGTCTACGTGAGTAACACTTGCACACAGTGGAGCTCAGAGGCAGGTTAATCGTTACAGCTGTGTAAAAATGCTATTAACTCCTCCTTGTAGTTTTTATTTCCAAGCCATTATTGTATACATTTCAGCTAAGCCGGGAAAATGATGAGCCCCTTCCTAACTTGTCCTTGGAAACCTGCCAGTGAATGTGAAACCTGTGATAAGGGCAGCATCATCTTTCAGAAGAGCATCTGCATCTGAGAGGGGAGAAGTGCAGCTTGCAGGCAGACTGATGCCAAGGAAAGGAAGGTGAGAACGTGTGGAACCTTCTGCCTTACTATTTGCATGATGGGAAACAAGGCTTTAAAGAGGGTGCCTGGAGGAAAGAACATCAGGGAGGAGAATTAGAAAATGTGGAAGAGATTGATCCAGAATGAAAGGATCACAGGCTGCAGTTGGAAGGCAGGTGATGAGAGGCAGATAGGGGACCTTCAGTGCTTCATCTTCTCTCTTGAAGTTCCCTAAACTTGTAGCCATAGAGAAAAAGTGTTTTCACACTGTTGGGTGGAATAAGGACAGGTGGATCACACTAGGTTGCAACCTTGTCATCCTTGAGTCACTCTTCTTCTATCATGAGTCCAAATTCCACCTTTCTCCTCTCCCGTATCTGTGATGCGTCCTTGCCCAGAAGAACCTTCACAGATTCAACTACAAATGGCAGAAACATCTGGAGACTTAACAGGGAACAGAATCATCTTGTGCTGGATCCTGTCCCCCTGAAAGATCTTACCATCCAAAGACACTCAGGAAGATGAGATGAACAAAGCAACATGATGGGACAGGTCAGCAGAAGAATGGTAGAGATGAAAAAATATTTGTTCAGTGACATGAAAAGAAATCTGTACCTCAATTTCAAGTCCAGTTTCACCCTACAGGACTTTATGCACCTGTCTGAGGCAGCTAAATGAGATGTTATTTCCTCCTTGTACAGGCAATGAGAAGCTAAGTCACTTCAGAGAGTGATTTAGACCTGAGAAGACTGAATACCCCTTGGGTAGCCATTTCTCTCAACTGTGCAGAGAGGGAGTTTATGGTGAGCAGAGTCCTCACCTAGGTGCTTGGAGGTAGATAAATGAATGTCCAGATCCACTTTTAATTTCAAAAGTCCACGTATAGTAAATTATACATTAAATTTTGCTCCTTTTTTCAGAGGACATCTGCTCTTCCTATTGCAATGCACAAGGAAGTATGGAAGTTTTTAAGGACATCAGTTTTTCCCACATCTCTTCCCCTACCCATCTTACCATACCTCTCTATTGAACAGGTTTCTCTCCAATTAAGATATAAAATTAAGGCTTAGTGGCAGAATTATTATTATTATTACCAGTGCAGTTAGTGACTCATAAAATTGCAACAACTGCTCTGTTTCATGTCAAGGGGGGGTAATTAACGAAGATCATCTATATCACCAGGTGGTGATTCATTCAAAACAGGAGCTAGTAGAGCAGAGCTCAAGTGCCCACTGGACAGTGCTGTATATTTCACAGGCCATGAAATATATCCAGTGTTGTTTTTATCCCCCAGCAAGCTAGTAAGTTGTTTTTAATAGGGCTTTAAATATTTTTTAATTGGCATTTTATTTTTCTCTAGGAAATACACAGAGGCCATGGTTAAATGGGACAGGATCGCTTTTACTGCCATCATCTCTCTTGTGGGTTTACAGGGAGAATACCAATCCCACTCTCCTATGCAGAACCAAGGGAGTAGGAGGAATGGGATGGCAGATAATCCCATTAAATTTTAGGAAGATGAGGTCCTGTGCTGAGCACGTGAGTTTGCTTTGCCCGTGCTCTGGACACAAATGAATGCAGGCTGAAAATCATGTAGCTAAGTTAGTGTGGGGTTGGGTCTAGGCTAATCACAGAATCACACAGAATGACAGAACATTAGGGGTTGGAAGGGACATTGAAACATCATCCAGTCCAACCCCCCTGCCAGAGCAGGACAACCTAGAGCAGGTCACACAGGAATGCATCCAGTCGGGGTTTGGATGTCTCCAGTGAAGGAGACTCCACAGCCTCTCTGGGCAGCCTGGCCCAGTGCTCTGTCACCTTACGGTGACAAAGTTCTTCCTTATGTTCACTCAACCTCCCATGTTCCACCTTGCAACCATTCCCCCTTGTCCTATCACTGGACAACACTAAGAAGAGCCTGGCTCCATCCTCCTGACCCTCACCCTTTACAGATTGATAAACATCCATGAGGTCACCCCTCAGTCTCCTCTTCTCCAAGCTGAAGAGCCCCAGCTCCCTCAGCCTCTCTTCATAAGGGAGATGTTTCATTCCTTTAATCATCTTTGTGGCTCTGTGCTGGACTCTTCCAAGCAGTTCCCTGTCCTTCTTGAACTGAGGGGCCCAGAACTGGACACAGTACTCTAATGGACCTTACAGTTTTCCCAGGAGGATGAGCAGAAGCCCAGCCCCTGTAAGTGCAGTTACATGGCACCCTGCTCAGGGCTGGTCTCCTGGTTTAGGGCTGAGCATTAGAGCACTAATGTGAAGCTTTTGGGATAAATTTGTTCTGAGGTGATTACCTAAACCTACCTGACAACTGTTTCGGTTACAGCAGACTCTGTTTTCAGAGTATTGAAAACTACCCTGGTACTTCTTTATAGTGAGGGTGGTGAGACCCTGGCCCAGGGTGCCCAGAGAAGCTGTGGCTGCCCCTCCCTGGCAGTCTTGAAGACCAGGTTGGATGGGGCTTGGAACAACTTGGTGTGGTGGGAGGTGTCCCTGCTTATGGCAGAGGGGTTGAAACTAGATGATCTTTAAGTTCCCTTCCAACCCAAACCATTCTATGATTCTACTGGAACCTCATCTGATTCTGGGGTCTGGTTTTGTGATACTTTAATTTGTTATAGTACAAGAGTTCATTTTCCAGCCAGACGTACAGTGTTCTGGCATCTCCCTTCCTTGAAAATTGCCCATGGTTATTATTACCCAAAGCCAGATGCAAAACAAACCTGTCATCTACTTGATTTCTGTTATTTTTTCCTAAATGTTCAGCCACATCCTTTCCCTCTTTTGACCATGAGAGTGGCCTTCACAATTTTCAGATTCAACCCACGCCTCTGTCAGAATGTTGTCTCCCAGCCACTCAGGACTGCTGTCGATCAACACAGCTTTGAATAATGATTCATTTTCCACCCACTGATCAGACCTTCATCTGCCCCAGTCTTTCATTTATACCTAAGTCTGACACCTAACTCAGCTGTCTGCTCTGAAACTCCTCGTGGGAAGTGTGGTGGTTGACTGTAATGGGTAGGATATGTTTAGGAAATCCTCTTTTCTGTCAGGGTCACAGAGAAAAAGGACTTAATATTTGGTAGAGGGAGTGTGAGATACCAGTAGAGTAACTTCCATGGCCTTCTTTTTCTCCTATTTTCTAAGTTCAAATTATATTAATGTAAACTTTGTAGGCATGCTGTAAGAAAGTGTTTGCTGAATACCTCTCCAGCACATGCAAGGTTAAAGGATAGATATGCAGAACAAAACATTGCTGCTGCAGAATATATTCTGCAGTCCAGAAAACTCTTATTCCATATGGATTCCCACCTTCTTTACTGGGCAATGGTATAAAGTACAGATGTACTCCGTAATGCTGATGAGTAATATGGAGTGGTCTGCTGGAAATCTACACTAAACTGGGAGGAGTGGCTGACACACCAGAAGGTTGTGCTGCCATTCAG
The DNA here is from genome assembly GCA_013398125.1 of Aegotheles bennettii. NCBI lineage: Eukaryota > Metazoa > Chordata > Aves > Caprimulgiformes > Aegothelidae > Aegotheles > Aegotheles bennettii. The sequence goes on from VZRW01000735.1 coordinate 22,733, forward strand.
CGAGACCTTGATAGGTTGGAGAGTTGGGCGGGGAGAAACTTAATGAAATTCAACAAGAGCAAGTGCAGAGTTTTGCATCTGGGGAAGAACAACCCCATGCACCAGTACAGGCTGGGGGCTGACCTGCTGGAGAGCAGTGTAGGAGAAAGGGACCTGGGAGTCCTGGTGGACACGAAAATGACCATGAGCCAGCAATGTGCCCTTGTGGCCAAGAAGGCAAATGGCATCCTGGGGTGCATTAGAAGAGGGGTGGTTAGTAGGTCAAGAGAGGTTCTCCTCCCCCTCTATTCTGCCTTGGTGAGGCCACATCTGGAGTATTGTGTCCAGTTCTGGGCCCCACAATTCAAGAAGGACATGGAACTGCTTGAGAGAGTCCAGCGCAGAGCCACGAAGATGAT
>VZRW01000735.1:23211-95518 GCA_013398125.1 Aegotheles bennettii
GAGTGACAGAGGACTGGAACAGGCTGCCCAGGGAGGTTGTGGAGTCTCCTTGGCTGGAGACATTCAAACCCCGCCTGGATGCGTTCCTGTGTGATGGACTCTAGATGACCCTGCTCTGGCAGGGGGGGTGGACTAGATGATCTTTCGAGGTCCATTCCAACCCCTTAGATTCTGTGATTCTGTGATTCTGTGATTGCTGGGGGTGTTATTCAGGAGCCTGGGCACAGCTGTCAGGTCCCAGCTTGGACACCCAAGAAGATGTGAGTTACAGGTCAAGCTGATATGAGACAGGACCACACTCTTCTGGTTTGGTGCCTTGAGGACAGGAGATATCCCTAGAGCATCTTGTTTGCCTCTGGGTACCCTGAATCATGCACAAGACTGAATCATGCCCATGAATCATCCCCAAAATAAGAAGGACATGGAGCTGTTGGAGCAAGTTCAGAGGAGGCTACAAAGATGCTCAGAGGACTGGAGCAGCTCTGCTATGGGGACAGGCTGAGAGAGTTGTTCAACCTGAAGAAGAGAAGGCTCCAGGGATACCTTCAAGCACCTTCCAGTAGCTGAAGGGGCTGCAGAAAAGCTGGCGAGGGACTTGTTACAAGGGCATGGAGTGATAGAACAAGGAGGAATGCTTTCAAACTGAAAGAGGGGAGATTTAGATTGGATATTAGGAAGAAATTCTTTGCTGTGAGGGTGGTGAGACACTGGCCCAGGTTGCGCAGGAATGTTGTGGCTGCCCCCTCCCTGGCAGTGTTGAAGGCCATGTTGGATGGGGCTTGGAGCAACCTGGTCTGGTGGAAGACATCCTTGTCCATGGCAGGGAGATTGGAACTTGATGATCTTTAAAGTCCCTTCCAACTCAAACCATTCTATTATTCTATGATCTATTCACTTAACATACTTTGTTAATTTCTTTGAAATCTGTGATGAAAGCTGCTACCTGGCTGCAGACTGTCACTGATGATTGAAGTCATGTGTTAAGTGCATTGGCTTTTAACACTGTGCATCAGCCTCACCACAACTACCCCTCCCTTTCTTCCCCCCTCCTCCCCCTTTTCAATATCTTGGCAGCTGGGACAGTGACTTTACAAAACACGGTTTGTATTATAACAATTTCATCAACTCTCAGGGATAATAAACAGGTAATTGAGTTTTGGCTGTTCTCGCCTGTCCTCATGTTGCCTCTGTCCTCCATTCACTTTGGCATCTCTCTCTTAGGAGAACATCAGCTGGAAATAAATGTCAAGGGCTCACGCAGATATCTGCTTCCATGAGCACCATGATTTGTAGGTCAAGAGAGGTTCTCCTCCCCCTCTATTCTGCCCTAGTGAGGCCACATCTGGAGTATTGTGTCCAGTTCTGGGCCCCACAGTTCAAGAAGGACAGGGAACTGCTTGAGGGAGTCCAGTGCAGAGCCACAAAGATGATGAAGGGAGTGGAACATCTCCCTTATGAGGAAAGGCTGAGGGAGCTGGGGCTCTTTAGCTTGGAGAAAAGGAGACTGAGGGGTGACCTCATCCATGGTTACAAATATGTAAAGGGTGAGGGTCAGGACGATGGAGCCAAGCTTTTTTCAGTGATGACCAATGATAAGACAAGGGGCAATGGATGCAAACTGGAGCACAGGAGGTTCCATGTGAATATCAGGAAGAACTTCTTTCCTGTGCGAGTGCCAGAGCACTGGAACAGGCTGCCCAGAGAGGTTGTGGAGTCTCCTTCACTGGAGACATTCAAACCCCACCTGGATGCGGTCCTGTGTGATGGACTCTAGGTGACCCTGCTCTGGCAGGGGGAGTGGACTGGATGAGCTTTCGAGGTCCCTTCCAACCCCTAGGATTCTGGGATTCTGTGATCTGGCCATCACAAAGGGGACGTTGGTGTCTCACATGTCATACTAATCTCCCCTGGGTCTCCCAGGGCACTTTCTGTAGGGTCTTCTTCCTGGGCTAAGCGAAAGCTGTCTTTTGTTATATGACACAGAAAAATAGTCAGGTCAGGGATCTGATGGTCATCTGCAACTAAGAAACCCAGCACTGGGTCACGCACTGGGAATCAAAAGAGTTAAGAAGTCTGGAAGAGTCAAAACGAGCATAAGTCAGCCAGATCCCTGCAGGAGACTGATGGGCAAGGAATGACTTTGTTGAAACATATTTCATCTCCCATTAACAGAAATAAGGCACAGCTCTACTGTGTAATCATTTGTACCTCCCTGGCACACTCAGTTTGATCGGTATCTCAAGGATCAGTGTAGCTAGTGAGCAGTTAAAGTCTAATTTACATCTGCACATGAGATTAAAATGGTGGATGGATTCATTTTTAAAAGCTGCTACTTTTCATAGAAGACAGCACTAACTGATTGGATGTGTGCTGGACACATGGGATAGCATTTCTCCTTACAAAGAGAGAGGTGCTGCCGTGAAACTCAAGGAAATCTCAGCTTTTCTCAACACGCTTATCGCAAGTGATAAATGTTTTCACCAGCTCTTCTAGGTAAAGATAAGGCTTGTTGCATGACTTAATTCCAGTGAAACTCTAACTACAGCAATATGTAGAGTTTATCATCCATATAAATTACAATGAAGCAATTTTCATGCCGACCTGCATTAAATATATTGACTTGAGTGTACGTTGCAGGACAAGGAATAGAGCTTCTCCTCCAGTAAAGTCCATGTCTATGTTTGTATTAAAGAGCTGGGAAAATGCTGCTAGCAACTCCTGGGATTGAGCTGGGTGGAGTATCCCCAGGCAGAACCTGTTTGCACAGGAAAATGCGTTGTCAGTAGTGAAATGGCAGGTGGGAAAAACACAGTTTTTTCATGACAAAAAATATTGGGCAAGATTATTTTTTATATGCTGCAATACCCAGTGGAGCTGTGCCCAGAGAAAACATAAAAACTCCATTTGCAGGGCTGAAATGACTGCGTGTTTTGTCAATGGAGCAAGACGAAGAAAAATATACATGTAAACAGAATAAAAAGGTCCTGTTATAAGCTGAGAAGGAAAAATCAGTTCCAAAATGACTGACATTCAGTTTGTTCTGACCCATTTCTGAAGCTCTGGAGGACTCCTGGTTCTCAGTAGTTTCCATTATTTTGTATTTTTGACCCAATTTAGGATAAGACAAGTGTAAAATCCTGCTGTTCCTTTTCTGGTTGAGAGCCAGTGGTTTCCTAGCAGTAATTGGGATATGTACATATTTACATGCAAAAACACACAACCACACAAAGAATAGACCCAACACTGCTTCTATCAGAATTTCTGTTTTTAGCCCAGTATATTAAATATATTTTACTTTAAATATTTATTTTTCTGAGGCTGCCAAGAGGTCACGACCTCCAATCCATCAAGAGCAGTTCTATCATTTTTGGTCTGCAGGCTAAGCAGTTTCAGGCCACATAGTTGCCTGGATGAAAGATGTCCCCTCTGAGTCAGCAGCATCTTGCTACAGCATTTTGCAAGGGGTTTTCTCCTGCTGGCAAAGCTGGGTAAAATGTGGTTCTGGCTGTCTGGGACTGTCTAGGTGCCGAGTAGAGGCAGCTGTCCCTGTTTGATGGGTCTGGGAAAGATGCCTTTGGGTATCAAACTCTGGCTGTTTTAAATACTAACTTGGCATGTGCAAGTGGAGGGACTTGATAGGCTGGAGAGTTGGGCAGGGAGAAACTTAATGAAATTCAACAAGGGCAAGTGCAGGGTTTTGCATCTGGGGAAGAACAACCCCATGCACCAGGACAGGCTGGGGGCTGACCTGCTGGAGAGCAGTGTAGGAGAAAGGGACCTGGGGGTCCTGGTGGACAGGAGGATGACCATGAGCCAGCAATGTGCCCTTGTGGCCAAGAAGGCAAATGGCATCCTGGGGTGCATTAGAAAGGGGGTGGTCAGTAGGTCAAGAGAGGTTCTCCTCCCCCTCTATTCTGCCTTGGTGAGGCCACACCCGGAGTATTGTGTCCAGTTCTGGGCCCCACAGTTCAAGGTCTTTTCCAACCAAAACAATTCTATGATATTAATACCCTTTATAAGGAGAGTGCACTGTGTTGAAGAACTTCACACCACGATGATACAGACAATAAAAGATTTGGGTTTGGTATTGGTATTAAGGGTATGTTTGTTTCTGTCCACATATGTGGATGTTTATGGAAGATTCAATGCCAGTCAGTATGAGCCCTTCAGCACGAAACTTGTATAGCAGCTTGATCAACTTCTTTCCTTCCAGGGTTTTCATGATGGGTGAATAGCAGGAGGAAAGTGAAAAAAAAAAATGAATGAAACAACCCAACGAACCAAGCCTGAAATTCACAAACTGCTTTAATTATGATATAACAATGTTAATGACTTCTTAGTAATAGCTTAGGAAATTAATTAGCATATCATTTGCAAACTGGAGCACCACTTTTCTTCCATTTTCACTTTTCTGGTGTTAGGGTCTATGATGCTATCAACACTTATGTCCAATCTAGTTAAAATTGTAATAACTCTTGAGAAACAATGACTTAAAAAAAAAAACTCCTGCATGTAGATTAAGAGAGACCGATAACTCTCAAGGTCATGCAATTATTCTGCTGGGTATTTCTAATTTGCCTATTTAGGGAGTGTATGTATGTATGAGATTTTCCTCACTCCAGGACTTCTTGACTTTTCATGGTGAAAGGAGTTTTCTAGATACGTTCATGAATTATCAAGATACTTAAAGGGACAACACTTCAGTCCACAATGGAAATTTCCTTCCAAACCACAGTGTTAAGTGTTGGTAATAGGAAATTTTATATCCTTCTTACTAGATTTTGAGTTGATTCTGCATGTTATTAGGAAAGATCCTTTCCCAGGAGCAAAATGGACTGTTTGGTTTGCTTGAAATAAATCCAGCAACCTGAATTCATGACTACTAATGCAGCAAAAATAATCTCAGATTCTGACATTGTTTCTTGCAGTGGTAACCTTAGGAGGGTAGGGATAGATGGCTGAGTTTTGTATGGAACAGCAAATATTGAACAACCCAGTTCCTAGGAAGATTAGGATAAAATGCAGTAAGAGCTGTGGGAATAGGATCCCAAGCCCATCATCTCCCTAAAGAGGAGACCCTTCATTGGTGTATCACATAATCAGGAAAGAGAGAAGGTCTTGCCACATTTTGTTATTTTTGTTTTGACACATAGGAAGCAGTCAGCAGATTCCTTTTTCAAACTGTTCTAAAAATACATAGAGCACAAACACACCTCCACCATGGCTTTAATGACCAGGAAATGAGAAAAGCGACACCAAATCCAGATCCCTCCTTAAAGCAACTTTCAGCCTAAAACCTCTTTCCTCCCAGCAACTGTTCTCACCTGTTTTCCGTCCAGGCATCATAAAATAGTACTTTCTGCAGAGACCCACAGAGAACTTCCAACTGGGTACAGGTAGTAGCAGAGCAGGGCATTTCCCTGTGTTGAGGAACTTGCCTCTTTATAGGCACAGACATTAAAAGAAATGCAAGTCGGGTTCTCAAGGTTCAACAGCATGTGGCACCAAACCAAGGTCCCAGAGCTCATCTCTCAGCCCCTTGTCGTCTGCTCCATCCATGTTGCTCACAGCCGGATTGGTGACCAGTGATGACTATACTTAGGCAGCTGAGGTGTCTCTCAAGATGAAGGATAATCAGCTGGGAGGATGTACACCATATGGGAGATTCCCAAATCCCAAGCTTTGAAGATGTTCTGATTTAAATCAGCTTCTTATAGCTGTTCACGTTCCCTCAAGTCCTTCAGATGCCCTGTACAGGGAGATTTAATAAGGGTAAATCTTGTTGCAGGAAAGGTAGGGGCAGCACACCCTGCCCCCAGCCACTTCTGCTGACTTGAGACAGGGTTTAGAAAGTCATGGAAGTGCCTCCAGGTGCATTTCTTGAGGAGTGGATGGGAGAAGTTGCAGCTCTGCACCTGCAGTTACTTGATGTAAGCACATTTCAATTTCCATTTACCATGGAAGGAAATATCCTGCCATCACTCAAATTTGCCTTTGAATGCCTTTTTTTCTTTAAAAAGTAAGTAGTAAATGAAAATAGAAGATATCTAACATGAACAAAATGATACAACATCCTGAAAAGTTAAATGCACCAAAATATCTCCCCCTGTGCAGCTCTTGCCATGGACACCCATTCGGATCTTAGCTCTGCAGGAGAGTTACACAACTGGGTTGATATAATCCAGACACTTCTTTTCATGCTTTAAATAATCTGTGTTCATATCAGCCAGATGTAGCTAAAAGCTTGCAAAAAGTGGGAGCAAAAATGGATTTTGTATGCAATGGATTAGGATGACCTTGGTCTAGGTTGCTCCTGCAACAGGAAAAGGAGGGGAAAAGCCATGGACAAAGGAAGGCTGTGGAGCTATTGGGAGAGGTGGGCTTGGGGTTCATTCCACAGGGAACTGTGTCTGAACTAATTATTGCTACCATAAGTGAGGGATTTTAGGGTTACTGTGATGCTTTCAGATCCCAAAATAGGATCTCTGTGTCGTGTTGCCTCATGTCTTTTGGATCACTCTTAGCATGTCTGGTCTTTATTATCTTTCACTGAGCATCTGTCACTGATCACTGTCAGGGATGGGATACCGAACCAGATGGACCTTTGATTTATCCAATCTGCCTGTCCCACTCTCCACCGTGCATTTAGCATCAAGTTCGAATGATTTACGCAGACATTGCCATGTTTTACAACCTTGCACCTTGGTCTGAATACCATTCCTGCAGCCTTGTTGGGAAAAGCCCTTTGCAGTTTCGCTGGAGTCCTCCTGCCACAGAGAGGAAAGGAGAAAAAACCCTTTGTGGCTTTCAGGGATCCAAAGTGTCTAGTTTGGTGTAACAAGAACCTTTCTGAGTTTTGCAATAGAAGCCAAGACATGTATTTTTGGAAGATAAATGCTCCTCTGAGCGCACCCAGCAGAACGAATTTTAAGGATCACTTGACAAAATCTCCTAAATTAAATTTCAGATTAAAAACCACATGAAAATTAAACTGATAATCCATGCATTAAAAAACGAAGTAAATCAGACTACATGACTAGCACCTTCTAAAGAGGAAATCACAGCCCCACATCTCTAATTTGTGAGTTATTGACACGCTGGTGCAGTGGAGCTGCAAGATCTTCAGATCATAAAGCAATTCCCTGTTCTCCAAGTCCTTGTTTGTAATACCATTTTCATCCCCAGCTTGTCCACACAGAGATGTTCAGAAAAACAGAGATCAGAATAGACTTGCTACCTCCTGTCACAAAGTTTGCAGCCTGTTCTCAGTTTGCTGTGGCAGCAGCTCTGCAACTCTGTGGATTGCTGTGCTCTGTGCATCCCCTCCAGGCTAAAGGTGTTTCTATTAAGCCCTCTGGAATGGGATTCACTGTAGAAAACTTGCTTTGTGGCATAAGGCCCCTCTCACAAGAGCCTCTGAGTGCCTGCAGGGCACAAGCTAATATTTTCTTCAGTTTAAATATGTTCTGGTTGAGGCAATGACATGTTTCAATAGGTTGTGGGGGTGACACAGTCTCTGTAATAGTTCCAAATGATATTACTTGAAAGTTGAGTAGGGCAGAGAAAGATCAATCTGTTCAAAGTGGATTTGACAGTTTTAAAACTCATTTGAGTTCAGACTGAAACAGAAAAGACTCTAATGCTGGTGTAACTTTCTCAGAAGTTATAGGGACCCTGACAATCTACCTACAATTTTTGGACTGGAAAATGTGGAAATACTCGCTGATTGTATAATTCCTAGAGATGGCTGTCCAGAAACCATGGGACACAGAAGATCTGGCACACAGCATGACTGCAAGGGCAGTTAGTGGCTGTGGTGGGATATGCTAATGAAATATTATAGTCTGCTTTATCTTAGTGTGTACTTTGCTCAGACCAAAGACATGGGAAGTTCCTCCCCACATTCCCACCAGGAGAGACAACATCTTATTCTGAACCAAACCAATTCAGGACAAACTACAGCTAAGTCAGAGTTAGTAAACAAGGGTGGCCTAATGTCCCAAATTTACCAGCACAGTCCCAGACCTGCAGTGTCATGTCCTCCTTTTTGCTTATGCCATTATAGAATAGAATAGAATCATTATGGTTGGAAGGGACCTCCAGGGTCATCAAGTCCAACCTTTATCCCATCATATTCCTAACCATTAGACCATTAGACCATGGCCTCAAGTGCCTCAGCAACCCGTTTTTTGGACACCCCCAGGGACGGTGACTCCACCACCTCCCTGGGCAGCCCATTCCAGTGCCCAACCACCCTCTCAGTAAAGAATGTCTTCCCTATCTCCAACCTAAACTTCCCCTGATGGAACTTGAGGCCATTTCCTCTTTCCTTCCATTATTCTGTCTTGACTGTTCAACCAGGACGCAGTATTGTCTCTTTCTTCTCCAAGCTCTAGAAACTTTCCCACTACCTATTGTGTGGTGGGAATATGAGGTGGAAACATAAGGAATTGGCCTTTGATGGTTTCTGAGTTTGTAATAGTATGTGCTTCCAAAGATAATTCCTGTTCTCTCAAGGAGTCTGCTTTTACAGAATCATAGAATTGTCTTAGTTGGAAAAGACCTTTAAGATCATCAAGTCCAACTGTTAACCCAGTATTACCAAGTCTACCACTAAACCCTCTCCCTCAACACCACATCTACACGGCTTATAAATCCCTCCAGGGATGGTGACACTGCCACTTCCCTTGGCCTGTGACAGTGCCTGACAACTCTTTCAGTGAAGAAATTGTTCCTATTGTCCAATCTAAACCTCCTCTGGTGCAACTTGAGGCCATTTCCTCTTTTTCTATCATTCATTACTTGGGAGAAACGACTGACAATATATCCCATTCCTCACCCCCACCTCCAACTCCTTTCAGGCAGTTGTAGAGAGTGAGAAGGTCTCCCCTCAGCATCCTTTACTCCAGGCTAAACACCCCCAGTTCCCTCAGCTGCTCCTCCTAAGACTTGTGCTCCAGATCTTTCACCAGCTTCTCTGTCCTTTTTTGCACACATTTTCCCTCTAACCTGCCCAGGACTGCTGTCTTCTAAAGACTAGCATGCTTCATGTGTTCCCTCATTTCAGAATTTCCTGGTGAGAGCCAGCAGAGAAGTGGACTTGCCAGTCGAGCTGCTATATTTGGTCACATTATGCTTTGCATTGCTCACTAAATATGGTTCAGTGGTCTGTTAAAATTAATTTCACATTAATTGTTTTAAGACCGACAGCATCCTGTGCTGCTTTGGGTGAGCAATTGTCTCTCTCTGCTGGGAAATAATTTTGGCATTTCATTTGGAAAAAAGTAATTAACTGCATGGGTATGCTTAGTTGAGTAAGTCATTACAATCTCTGACTTATGCAAATGAGGTTGCTGAAGTATAATTCCGACGGCGATAACTCCACACATACATAAACTTTTAATTTGCACAGTCCAGCAGAATATTTGTGTGCAAATAAAAGCCGTTCATGGATTAATTTATAAATCTCAGTTGCATAATCAATTTTCAAGGAGCAGAGAGCTTGTGATGCAACAGAGCTGCTCCACGAGTTCCCAAGGATCTTTCTTGGCACATCATTTAATGGTTAACATGATGTGTTTACTGGTTCAGATATCCCTGTGCTCATTTTACAGCTGCTGGAGCATGAAACATGCTTTCAGGGTCACCCTCCACATGTTCTGCATGCCTTAATTATGATGCTTATTATGGATATTATGAAGACAGGTGGCCATATCCTTGGATTTTAGCAGTTTATTATTGGATTTTAAGTAACTGTCCTGGACTTATTTGTTCTAACAAGTTTAAACTTTTATGTATTATTAATTTCTTTTTTCCTCCTTTATAATCTGCCTGGACATTTGATACTGTTCCACATGACATCCTTGTCTATAAATTAGAAAGGCATGGACTTGATGGATGGACCACTTGGTGGATAAGGAATTGGCTGGATGGTCACACTGAAAGAGCTGTGGTCAACGGTTCAATATCCAAATGGAGATCAGTGACAAGTGGCGTTCCTCAGGGGTCAGTATTGTGACCAGTGCTCTTTAACATCTTTGTCAGCAACATGGGTGATGGGATCGGGTGCACCCTCAGCAAGTTTGCTGAGGACACCAAGCTGTGTGATGTGATTGACACGCTGGAGGGAAGGGATGTAGTCGAGAGGGACCTGGACAGTCTTGAGAGGTGGGCCCATGCAAACTGCATGAAGTTCAACAAGGCCAAGTGTAAGGTCCTGCACCTCGGTTGGGGCAATCCCATGCACAAATACAGTCTGGGTGGAGAAAGGATTGAGAACAGCCCTGAGGAAAAGGACTTTGGGGTGTTGGTTGATGAAAAGGTCAACATGAACCGCCAGTATGAGCTTGCAGCCTGGAAAGCCACCAGGATCCTGGGCTGCATCAAAAGCAGCGAGACCAGCAGAGCAAGGGAGGGGATTCTCCCGCTCTACTCTGCTCTCATGAGACCCCCCCTGCAGTGCTGGGTCCAGTTCTGGGGTCCCCAACACAAGAAGGACACGGAGCTGTTGGAGCGAGCCCAGAGGAGGCCACAAAGATGATCAGGGCGTTGAAACACCTCTCCCATGAGGACAGGCTGAGAGAATTGGGGTTGTTCAGCCTGGAGAAGTGAAAGCTCTGAGGAGACCTTAGGGCACCTTCCAGTGCCTGGAGGGGCTACAGGAAAGCTGGAGAGGGACTTGTGACAAGGGCATGGAATGATAGAACAAGGGGGAACAGATTTAGATTGGATGTGATGAAGAAATTCTTTGCTGTGAGGGTGGTGAGACACTGGTGTAGGTTGCCCAGAGCAGTTCTGGTTGCCCCCTCCCTGGAAGTGTTGAAGACCAGGTTGGATGGTGCTCAGATCAACCTGGTCTAGTGGGAGGTGTCCGTGACCATGGCAGGAGGGTTGGAAATAGATGATCTTTAAGGCCCCTTCTAACATAAAACATTTGATGATTCTGTGATTCCTATACCCTGTAGATTTTTCTCTCCTGGAATATAACATTATTCTGCAATTTTCTTGGCCAGTTTAAGATAAAGTTATCAATGCAAAGGCTAATTATGTACAAAGAAGAGCTAAGAAATAATTTTTCCCTAACAAAATAATTACTTGTCCCAAATACTCTCATTTATCCTGAAACTACTTCGGAACTTGGGGAAAAATGTATTTTGGGGATGGATTCCTGAAACAAGGGAACAGATGTTCCTTCTTTTTTTCACCACAGCTGATGGTGTATTGACTCAACATCTGGAAGAATTACATTTTATAATACAGGCCTGAGTTAAACTAAGGGTCTGATGTCTGAAGAAATATCTGAGTTTGGAAAACCCTCTGTTAGTAGGACAAAAGAGCATTTCTGTAGGATTTGATATATTGTCCTGTGGGGTGGTGATTTGATGGAACTAAATAATTTTATGCCTGCATTGTGATCAGGAGCTTGCATCCATCTTACCCTCTTGATTGATGAGCCCAATTCTGAATATGAGAAGGGATGAGCCCTTGTATGGAGGAGGTGGAAAGATGGGGAGTGAGGGACTTGTGGATGGCAGTGATCGAAGCTCAGATATCACCCCAGGAGAGCCGATCTCCTCTGACAAGCCTGATTAAAGGAAGAATTGTTTTGGAAGCACAGGGTCAGTAGCTCTGACCAAACTGGAACTTCATTTAGAAAGCCAGCTGATCTGTGCCTTGCACTGAGGCTCTTGTAACAGTAGAGAGCTGTTAACAAGAGATGCTTAATCGTCTCTGGCTTACAGGGAGCTGTCAAGTGGCTTGGCAGCTTGGAAAGCCTTTCTGCACTCCCAGAAAGACAGGTCTTTTCAGATGCCGATGTTTCAACAGCAGCAGCCATTCCCAGCAGAGCCAACAGATTTGATTTTCAATTTGGGCTTCTTTTGAACATGGCAGACCATCTGCCTGATGCTCACACACACCAGGTCCACAAATTATTGGACCAGAATGTATGGGGGTCATTCAGATCTGTAACAGCTCTGATTTGCTTAGGCTTGGGTAAATGAAAGAGGGAAAAATAAACATTAACGTTAGAAACATCCCTTGACACTGACTGCAACTACTGAGTTGAGGGGTCCAACTTCTTCAGAAGGACATAGCAGTTACAGCCCTGGGTGCAAGGCTTTCTCTGCAGCTTGGAGCTATACCCTGATGACTGAAATGTCATATGGAATCCCTATTACTTTTTTTTCTTTATTTTTTTTTTAATTTGAGGTGTAAACATTCACCTAAATAAGAAAATATCTGAAGTCTGGGTCTCTGCTCCCACGAGCACTGTACATTTCCCTTGGTAGAACCACCCCAGCTTAATTAGCACATTTTCAGTACCAGAGAGTCAACCATGTCTTACTGACAGTTGCAAATGATCTAGCAAAGCAGGAGAAGCAGAACAGCATTTCTATTTGTCTTCATCTTGCCACTTCTTTTGTCTCTCCGAGGATGTGAGGTCTGGGGAGAGAAAACAACATAATGAGACCCTTTCTTGGCCCTTGGGCAGGGCCTGGGCAGGTGATCCCTGCAAGGCTTGTATGTTCTCAAACAGAAAAAGAAAGAAGAAGAAAATGCCAAGTTTGTTAAGTAGAATTTGTCACTGGCAATTCCTCAAAGCGCAGCAGCTGCTTTCACCTTCGTTAGTTCCCTAATGAAAGTTTTTCAACTCTGTGTCAGGCAAGGAAAAAAAAATAAAAAAAAGAAGAAAAGTTGTTTCTTTGAAGCAGAAATCTTCTTGCAAGGTCAAGCTGAGATTGTTGCTGCTTTAATAAGTACCTCAAATTGTCTCTGATTAATTCTAAATAAATGTTGTGTGTGATAAGTGATTTTGAGCAAGTGCTGTTGACACATTGAGCTGATTGAGATTAAAGGGAGAAAGAGATGAACAATGGGGTGAGATTAGAAACTCTTTGTCACACAGATCAGGACCCTGGAGCAGAAGGATGACACAACCATTTGTCATGTACCAGAGGTGAGAGGAATGAAGAGGCTTTGTAAGCAGATGACCAGAGACTTGGAGTGTAGCTGAGCTGCAAAGTCGTTAAAATCCATAAGGAAAGCATAGAGTGAAGCAGCATAAAGCTTATTTGTGCTAATGGGAAATGGAAAAATCATGGCAAAACAGTGGAAAGTAGTGATCTAAGTGAGTCAGGGGGTGTCTGCAATTGTATAGTAGGAAAAGACAACTAGCGTCAGGTCTGAGGCTGATGTGTAGGAGCCCCTGGTGTAAGTTCTTCTTAGTTTAGTGCTGAGGGTGTAGTGTTTCTCAGTCAGAGAAGTGTTTTGACTCTGGGGAAAGTCATGGGAATACAAGACAAGTAGTGGTTATATCCAGAAATTCAATGTTCTGGTTTTCTTGTCTGGAGTATGGTAACAGGGATTGCAACAAGACCAACCGTGGCAATGCACCATGAGAAATAAGAGACCCCTCCAACACCTCTGATAGTCCAGGTGAGGACCGAGGTGGGGGTACTTTCTCTTTCTCCATCACATAATATTAAGTCAAGCCCTCAGTACAGTTCAGATCTTTCATTTGAATTAAAAAGTTGTAGTTATTACCTGGTATAATAAGTACACTGTAATGGAGGCCCACATGGTCAAAGCCCAGTGAGATCCTTTAGACATACTCATCAGAGCCAAAGACATTACAGAGGGTGATGGAACCAGGAAACAACTGTTAATGAGCATAAAGGAAAAGGAGGCAGATGGAGTCAGAGTGGAAATACCCACAGGGTTGATAAATAGGAGGGAAAGGGGTGTTATTGCTTAGAATACTTAAAGTAGTCCAGATATATACTGGGAAATGGCTGCAGGGAATGAGTCTTTGCTGCCTCTCTGGTCTCAGTCTCTTAGATTTTTTTTTTCCAGCTCAGATAGCAAGGACTTTTGCATATTCAGGAGTGTTTCCTTCTGTGAGACAACAGAAATGTGGCTTTTCCCAAATCTATAAATTTATTTCATCTAATAGAATTATATAACAGTGTATTCCCTTCTCCCATTAAAGCAAATTAATTACAAGGGCTTGTTTTCTAGGAATGTCTTAATTAGATGTTTGCCTGTTAACAGAAACACTGCAGAAATTCAAATCATCCCCATTAGCAGGTGAGAGATGTTTACTAATGACCCCCACATTGGGTCTTATATCAAAAATTCTTATGAAAATTTATTACTCTCTATAAAAGCAATGACTTATTCAAAAGAAGGAGATGATATTGTGTGCAGGCATGGAGGGGGCCTGGGCGAAGTTGCTGGGACTGGTATATTTGCAAATCGGCTCTTCAGAGCAACATAAATAAATATAGCAGAACTCTGAGGGAAATAAAATAGCATGAGTCATAAATCAAAGCAATGTAGTGGAGCTGCAGAGGACACTGCAAATAGATAGGATAACAGAAGGAAATATTGGCTCAGGCATAAATGGCTCTTAATAAATCATCAGGCAAAGGGAGTGGGACAGCAGCATCCTAACTGAAGATAATGACAGCAGGAAACATCTTGCTGGTGCTTGTGCATTCACTGCATAAACAGTCTGTAGATCCAGGAAGATGCTGGAAAGGTCTCTGAGCCCTTCTGCATTCAACAGAAACGTCACTGGCCTGAGAGGAAACCAGCCTTCAGCTGAAATGAAGTCAATCTCTGAGGTGACAGCTCAAGGCAGGATCTGTTCCCATACTACTTGCTCTGTCATGTTTTGTGGGTCATAAGTTTTCATGCCAACTCAGTAGCTACCGGGGTGTTCTGAATACAGACCTTAAACCCTGAAGTCATTTCTGTGTTTCCTTGATTCTACCAAGGGTGATATGATTACCTGACACAGCCACAGATCATATTCAGTGCAGTCACTGAAACAATGCTGCTAAGCAAAATACAGGATTACATGCTTCTCTTTTGAGGATGTTTCAGCTGAATGGAAAATTCACAGCAAAAAAGTAGGTGGGAGCTTCCTGCTCATCCTCCATCAGGAAGCACTGTTCTACTCACAGGGGAAAATCAATCTAAGCCCCAAGGAGGAAATCCCAAAGATGCCATAAATCAAGTAGCTTTTACAAAGCTATCTTAGTGATCCCAATTTCCCACCACGTATGTTTCCCCAGGGGTAGGAAATGTATGACCATTAAGTCATATTATCTTGGAGTGGACTAAGAGAGGAGAACGTATTCCTAGGCTGCAATGGTTGCCAATCTCAAAGAGATTGGGTGTAACAGAGGTTCTCAGCTCACAGTTCCAGTTTCCTCAAGGGAATCCAACCATGAAATACCTGAGGTAGGGAAGAGGAGTGAGAAAAAAACCCCATGACATCTAGAATAAGACATGAATTCTGAAGTGTGGCTTTTTCTTACAAGGAGTTGCCAGTGGATATCTGTGCCCTGGACGAGGCAGGTGGTCAGAGTATTTGAATGCACTGGGTTCCCTGCTCCAAAAGTCAATGAGGCATTGTTGTTATTGTGAAGATAAAACTCATATGAGATGGAAGGAAAGGAGGAAAAGAAGGTGTAAATAATTTTGCAATCAGTTTAGCAAAAAAAAAAGGAAGACATAGAAATTAAAACTCTTATATTCTAAATTTTATCTGCTTTTGATAGAGCTGTCAGCTTCAACACAGCATTTTTGCTTAACAAAAATGATAAGGTAGGCCATGAATGTTAATAAAACAAACAGCAGCACTAGGACTGATTGGATTGCTTTGCTGTTTTATTTTGTCTGCTAACCTTGAGAAAAACAGAGTCAGGATTAATATGTAAATGCATTTTCAACCCTGGTCCTGAACATAGTGACATTGTAACAGAAAGCAATGCTGATGAATAGCTCCAATGGTTCAGCTGGTTACCCTCTTTAGAAAAACATTACCCTGGGAACAGGCTACTTACTACCATGTTCACTGTGATTTATGACCCTAAGCACAGATGTATGTTTCAATGTCCATATGCCATTCATCACTCAGAGCAAATCCCATTGTATTGCTTGGGAATAGGAAAGTTCCTAAAGAAGGAAGAAATGATTGGGTCTGACAGTGTTAAAAAGGGTGTAAGAACACTGCTAGTCTTCCTGGAAGATGTAATTATAGGTTGATTGGTACCTTCACGTACTTGAAGGTGCTCCAAGATCTCCCTGGAGCCTTCTTTTCTCTAGGTTGAACAACCCCAACTCTCTCAGCCTGTCTCCACAACAGAGCTTCTCCAACCCTCTGATCATCTTCATGCCTTCCTCTGGACTTGCTCCAACAGCTCCATGTCCTGCTGATGTTGAGGACTCCAATACTGGACACAGCACTGCAGGTAGGGTCTCATGAAAGCAGAATAGAGGGGGAGAATCCCCTCCCTTACCCTGCTGGTCACGCTGCTTTTGATACAGCCGAGGATACTGTTGACCAACAGCTCCATGTCCTTCTGTTGTGTACTCTGTACCTCACTTATCCCTACATGAAGCATTGCATTGAAAAGATTTATCGAAAGGAACAAACAGGTCATGATTCAGGTTTGGTCTAAAATAAACAGGGGGCAATACTATAGTTATTAAAGTTTAAAACTGAATATAAATGGGTCCACCTCTAGGCTACACACAGCTTGTGGAAAGAAGGGCATGATGGGAGTTAGTAGATAGCAGTATTACAAGCTCATGTAGGCACCTTCCAGGTAAACTCTGAACCTTTTATCACTTGAACTGAGTCTACAGATAGGCAGCAAGACAAGAGAAAAGATAACATCTGTTGCTGTCTTTTTTTTTTTATATATATTAGAGACTAAGTTATGGTGTCATGGAAATAGCTCCAGTGCTTCATGTTATGTAAAACCATAGCAAGACTTGGAGTACCAATTTCCTGACTTCCCATGAAACTCCTCATCGCTAAACACAGCATCTCTCAGGCTGGGGAAGCTGTGTGAACAGTGAGTGCAGAGACCATCTCTCAGAGAGTCATTTTCCCTTTGCAAAAACTAGCAACAAGACATTGCTTTGTGTTGTCTGGGAGGAACGTTTTGGGCACTGAAGGAAAATACCAGGATCCCAAATACCAGGATCCCATCAAGTAACTATATCATATTCTATGCCAAGCAGCCACAGTGGATGTCAACGGGGAAATTAGGGCCCCATTTCAGGCCATCTAAGCCCTTGTATAGGAAATGTATGTCAGCCCTACTTTCATCCTGTTTGCTAGGACAACTGGGAATGCTTGCTGCTTCTTCCCCCACTTACTGTAACAAAACAGGGGGTCGAGATGTGCCATTCCTGCCAATTTTAACAGGAGAGAATGAACACATACACTAAATTTTTCATAACTGCAAATTTGCTTTTTGCCTGCTTTTACCTTTTCAGCCACGTAGACAGTTGTCTCCATCACCTACCATTACAGACCATGAAAGAAGAAAATTGAACACCTTCTTGTCAAGCAGAGGTGATGGACAGAAGACTCCTTTCAGTCCATCCCATGTTGCAGAGGTCTTCAGCTCAGGAGTCTTCAGTCCACAAAAGGAACAATTAAGAAAGGATGTGAAAGAAGGATATAAAACTCTTCAGTGGCCTAGAGAAAATGGATAGGGAAAAAAATGTCCGTGGAGCCTCCCAGTTCAAAACATGAGGGCTTGAAGGTGGCAAATTCAGAACAAAGAAAATCGATTGGTTCTTCAGAAAGTCTTACCAAGCTGTGGTGCTCTCTGTTACAGAGGGATGTGGATGATACAAATTTAGAGGAGTTAACAAAGCACTGGGGTAAACCCATGGAAGAAAAATAATTTAGATCTTTGAAGTTCAAAGATAAGATGCCTGGCTCAGGAGCTTCTCACCCTGAGATCATTAAAAGCTAGGAGAACATCCTAATAAGGAGTAGATATGGGGTTATACGGTGTTGTGGACCAACTTGGTGTGGCTAGTCTTAGGTTCCCATGTCATGTTGCTGAATGAAGGATTGCTTCTGGCATAATTTTGATGGACCTGACACTGCGTGCTCAGATGGTAACAGCAGACCCAAAACACTGTATTTCTCAACATATATTCACTACAAATAATGATTTTTCCCAGGACCATATCTGAAAGCAGAGCCTACTTTGTTTTCCTCTGAGTTGTAGATTTTAATTCTGAGTGTTAGTTTCGTTTTGGATGTCTCATTAACAGGGTGACATTTTGCTATTAGATGAAAATGTTCAACACAGATTTCCTTGTCTCCACATTGCTGTCATCTTGTCTTTTGTCATCTTGGCTGATGGATCAGCATGTTCTGATCTGTTATCCTTTTATGTAATGCCATTATTATTGTTTTCTCTCCCTCTCTTCCTCCTTCTTTTTGCTTTTTTTAAAGGCAGTAATAAAAAAATAAATAAAATTGAAATATACAAAGTATAAACTGACTTTATGACTGAATGATTTCCGTGCTGCATTAAGCAATTTCTTTTGTGCCAGCACCTCTCGTGGATGCTCAGGATGTTCTCCTGATGTATTCATGAGAGCTACTTCGCCTCGATCATTGCATGCACGGCTGCCTTTTTTGAAACAAGCTCATGATTATTGGTACCCGAGGTTCTTCTTTTCAGCTTAGTGGCCAGGAGGGGGTGTCCGTGCCTTACAAATCAGCTCTCATTGAAGGCTGGTGGTAAAACAACTTCGGTCAATAGACTGTAAAATATCTTTTCACTGTGAACTGTGCAGAGATGGGGACTGCTCCAGTGCTGCAGGAAGAATGGAGGGGTTTTTACATTGCAAGTGGCCTGGGCTGTAGGGAGCAGCTCAAGAAAGGCAAGATGAAACAGAACCGAGGAAAGGCATTCCCAGAATGCAACTTAGTACATCAGGTAGATCTTAGTCTTTGTGCTGCCTTTGATCCTCACTTCACATTTGGCTCGAAAAGCACAGAATCGTAGGATGGTTTGTGTTGTAAAGGACCTTTAGAGGTCATTTAGTTCCAACAACCCTGCAGTGAGCAGGGACATCTTCAACTAGATCAGATTGCTTAGGGCCTCGTCAAACCTGACCTTGGATATCTGCAGGGATAGGGCATCTACTGCATCTTTGGGCTGTTCGACTGGGATGCCTCAGCTCAGTTTGCGTGCATATGAGTTCACAGAATCACAGAATCACAGAATCCTAGGGATTGGAAGGGACCTCGAAAGATCATCCAGTCCAACCACCCTGCCAGAGCAGGGTCACCTAGAGTACATCACACAGGAACGCATCCAGGTGGGTCTTGAATATCTCCAGCGAAGGAGACTCCACAACCTCTTTGCAACCTCTACCAGTTTTTGGGCTGAGTCTTTTTTCCTGAACTTTGTACTGTATTCAACTGCTTTCAACAGAAGAGCCAAGAAATACCTGCCACCTCACTCACAACTAAGCACTCCCTAACTTTGTGCCTCCAGCATCAGTGTCTCTATCTGGCCTGGACATCAAGGATCTGGTTGTAACCAATGGATATCCAGCCAAGAGAGCCCATGGAGCTCAAGGTGTGAGCTCCATCTCCTAGGTGAGACAAGGTGTGTACTAAAATCCTTCGACTCTAAAGGAGACTTGCCCAGATGAAGATGCCTCCTGTGAGTGCTGCCTCCTTCCTTTGAGTTTTCCTCCCTCAAGATGAAAGTCTCAACTCCCAGCTCTTTAACCTTGTCATCTAAACTGCAGGCATTGCCCTTGAAAAGTTTGTCCTGTGCATGGGAGACTCCTACTGCTGGTGTGGTCCTTTAAGAAAGCTGGATCACACAGGGTTCCTGGACCATACAAAAGGTATTCTTCAGACATCTGTCATGTAGATCCTTGCACCTCTTGGTTATGACTAAAATCTGCAACAATGGTTCAGGAGTTAGAAAAATGAGTTCCAGTATTTACAATGGACTATTTATCTCCTCTAACATATTGGACCCTAAACTGCTAACTATTCAATAAGAATTATGTCTCTAACTACTTTGTGTGCACTGAGCCTTTGGGGGCTATGTCCCAGCAATGGTCAGACCCTACATCCAGTCAAATCCCCTGGAAATACCCTTAATTTCTGTATGCCTCGATTTACCATCTGCAAAATGGGCTTAATATCCCACAGAAAAACTAGATGATAAATGCTCCAAGAGTCTTCTTTGGGTTAATGCACAGAGAAAATCTGGCTCCTTCTCTCCTTTTTTCTGTCAGAGCAGGAACTCCAAGGCTGCCTGCTGAATACAAAAGGGAGAGATATTTCTAGCTCTGCCAAATGCTCAGTGTATACCCACAAGGAAAGTGGACTTTGAACCTTTTTGGGAGGTAGATGTAGAAATCAGGAATGCCCAAGGCAGTGACAGAGGTCCTGCATGCTCTTTTCTAACCCCCTGCCTTTAGGCAGTGTGTTTGTCAGAAAATGATAAAGGACTCTCTCTCCTTGGGGCTGGTGTTCCTGGCAGACCCAAGACACATGCTGAGCTTTCTACCATGTTATGTGTTTCTGCAACAAAACTATACAGGATAAGGGTCTGATACCATAGTACCCTTAATTCAAGTGGTAGATTTAGATCGGATGTTAGGAAGAAACCCTCCTGTGAGGGTGGTGAGACACTGGCCCAAGTTGCCCAGAGAAGTGGTGGCTGCCTCCTCCCAAGAAGTGTTCAATGTTGGATAGAGCTTGGAGCAACCTGGTCTAGTGGGAGGTGTCTCTGCCCATGGCAGGGGGGTTGGAACTAGATGATCTTTAAGGTCCCTTCCAACCCAAACCATCTATGATTCTATGACACAACTTCCTTCTCTTGTGACACAGGACTCTGCAAGGAAAACCATCATACCAGTGAAAATGGTAGACACTGGTTGAATTGGTGGCTTTTCCCCTCTTTCTGAGTGTAACTTCTCTATTGAGTCCAGAGTAGTGTCCATGTCTTTCTCATGGGAGATAAATTGACAGAGCTTCTAATCTCCTGTCTTCACTGAAAATCCCTCAGAAATTCTTCCTGACACAGAAATGTTTTCTACTGCCCTCTCTGGTGTAGTTAAATTGGTGTGAAAACATCACTCAAAGCCATCAATTAAATCAAGGCTGCAATGTGTTAGGCACCGAATATTCACCTGGGGAAAGGTGGTCTTTGCTCTGAGGATCTGCCAATTTGGCGAGAGATAACAGTTACAGCCTCATTAAGCTCTTAATTTTTTTAGATAAGGAACAGAGGGATTAACAACCTGCTGGACAGAGAGGCAGTCTTCTGTGTCAAAGCTGGGAAACAGCAGTTCAGAAGAGGATGAAAATATTACACTGGAAGACCTGTGGCACCTTGCAAAATATAGTTATCAACATGAGATGGAAGGTAACAGGGCTGGGAGTGAGCTGGTATATTTGGGAAAATAATAAAAATAACTTGTCCTCTAATATCTGGGCTGATCCACTGGAACCGTCAGAAGAAATGAGGTTTGAGCACAGTCCTAGAGAGGGTTTGGTAAGGTTTTTACAGAAGGAATAAGGAGATATTCCTGTTTTTGTACTGATAAGATCCCACCTGGCCTAATTGTGTGCAATGCTCCTGCTCAGGAAGACAAGCTCAGCACTTCAGTGAACAGAGCAAAACCGTAAGGGGAACATCTTTTATGAGAAGAGACCTTGAGCAGATTAGAGAAGTGTATGTTAAGAGAACATTGTTTGTATTTTTTTCTTAATACAGTTTTAAAATTACTTTAAAACACATTAAAACATCATTTGTCATTCATTGTTTTTTCTAAGGCACCACTTGTAGAATCCCTAGGTAAAGAAGACAGACCTTTGGTTGAAAGCCACCAATCTCATAGACAGCCAGTGTTTGCATATAGGAAATGTCAAGAAAAAATAATTATATATAATAAATTTAAGAAGTAGGAAGAGCAAGAAATTATTGCAACAGCTTAATAGAAACAAAGAATGGATTGGGTTGGAAGGGACCTTCAAGATCATCCATTTCCAACCCACTGCATGGGCAGGTCCACCTCCCACTAGATGAGGTTGTTCTAAGCCCCATCCAACCTGGACTTGAACACCCCAAGGCAGGGGCAACCACAGCTTCTCTGGACAAGTTGTACCAGTGTCTCACCACTCTCACAGCAAAGAATTTCTTCCTAAAGGAATTTCTCCCTAAAAGAATTTCTCTTGCCTCCAGCTGAAGGCAATAGAACAAGACCAGACAAAAGAAACAAGACCAGGTCATGAAAGGGATAGCGTGCTCACTCACAGAGCGATCATCTATCTCCTGGTAATCATGAGATAAGTGATTAAAAATGCAGTCAGCACTCAGTGCAGAGGAGCAAAGGTGGAAAACACTTTGCTGATGCCTGACTATTGCACAGGCATTTTCTTATTAAACCATAAACGCTTTTTCTTGTTGTTATTTTGCTTTTTATTTCTCTACAGGCTAGCGTGAAGCACTTATATTGTCCCTGATATTTGTTAGCTTGTGATCTGTTAGAGGTTGTCAAATCCAATAACAAACCAATATGTGAGAGGCTGCTGTAGTTCCACGTCCCCAGGTACAGCCAGTAGTAAAACTGAGCAAATTTTCCAGGTGGGTACCTCTCAATATATTTATATGTATGTATATACATGGCCAGCCACACAGGTCAATACAGACAGAAAACAGAAAACAATATCCTACCAACATCCATTTAAATACACAGCACTCCCAGAAACACAAACAGCACTGATGGACTGATCCTGTTCCTTCTCTCCATCTGACCAGGCTTGAAGTTAATACAGGAATATGCACATATATAACGTGGGTTTCTCCAGTAATTGGTCTTAGATGGCCTATGGTGTACTTGACCCTCAACTGCCCAGGTCTCCCCATTTGCTGCCACCTGGGCAATGGAGCCCTGATGGTTTGTGGCTCCATCCCAGTTGCTGTTATGCAGATGTCTCCTCTTATTCAGCAGCTATTTCAACTTGCAGTTTGTTACTCTTCAGACATGCACATCCAGACCAGGGAGTGCACTCTTCCAGAAGATAGATATCCATATGCTGGGCTGCATCAAAAGAAGCATGAGCATCAGGGCGAGGGAGGTGATTCTCTCCCTTTCCCATGCTCTCATGTCCAGGTGTAGGGTCCTGAACATAAGAAGGATATGGAGCTGTTGGAGTGAGTCCAGAGGAGGGCCACAAAGATGATCAGAGGGCTGGAGTACCTCTGCTGTGGAAACAGGCTGAGAGAGTTGGGGTTGTTCAGCCTGGAGAAGAGAAGGTGCCGGGGAGACCTTGGATCATGTTCCAGTACCTGAAAGGACTCCAGGAAAGCTGGAGATGGACTTTTGACAAGGGCATGGAGTGATAGGACAAGAGGAAATGGTTTCAAATTGGCAGAGGGGAGATTGAGATTGGATGTGAGGGAGAAATTGTTTGGTGTGAGGGTGGTGAGACACTGGCCCAGGTTGCCCAGAGAAGCTGTGGCTGCCCCCTCCCTGGCAGTGTTGAAGGCCAGGTTGGATGGTGCCTGAAGCAACCTGGTCTAGTGGGAGGTGTCCCTGCCCATGGCAGGAGGGTTGGCACTAAATGATCTTTAAGGTCCCTTCCAACCCAAACCATTCTGTGATTCTGTGATTCTAAGATTGAGGGATATCAACCCTTCTCTAGAGCACTAGTTTTGGCTGAATGCCTTTCTTTCAGACAGCTAAAACTAGGTGAGCTGAATCCTACTTATCCTGGCCTTGTTCCTCTCTTAATTTTGACATCTACATTATTATATAATAATAACCTTTTCAGAGTGGTTTCTGGCTATGTGAAATATTCTACAGGCAGAGTGCTGCAATTTCATTATGTGAACATTTGCCTTCATGTTGCATCAGCTGTTGCGGTTTTTTAAAGTGAAAATGTCCATTGCTTCAGTGTGATTACTTGTAAAAGAAGAGATGGAGGGATATAACTATGGAAAATTTTGATTTCCTACAGCGTCTAGCATTAAAAATATGATCTGGAAAGTTTATCTGGCCACACACTATGTGAAGTGAGAACATTTCACTGTTATTGGACAGTTTGTTAAATGACCTTTAAGGTTTTTTTCTCTTTTCCCTAGCAAGGCACATTTAACTTTACATAGTCTCCTGAATAAAAACCTCTCTAATAATTACATTTTCTAGCTCCTGTGCATTTGTCCCTAGATGACTCCTTAAGTAAAGCCTAGTAACTGCAGGAAGCTTGGTTAGTTACAGCCATTTTAAACCATTGCCTTGGAGAAAAGAAGATTACTCACCAGAGGTGAAAAATTACCTGAGAGCATTTGCTCTCTAGTGGAGTAGAGGACACAAGCTGACTTTTTGTACAATACTATTATTCTCCTTCACTCTTTGGCTCCAGCTCCAGCTTTTGCTTTTCTCATAACCCTAACCTTTCCCTTGCTGTGTGACACAATGACCTCCAAGTCTATATGGGATTTCTCCAGTTACTGTGGGATGAGTTGCATTAACTCATAGACCTTTTATTGCCCTCCTTCCAAGGATAAAATTGCCTCTGCAAAACATATAAAATGGGTCCTAAAGGTCCTAAAGTTGGTGTGAGAAACAAGTTCTCAGCACTTTCCAGTTCCATCCCTCATTAAATCCAGAGATACTGTTGTATAGCAGGTTCATGACATCCAGGTAATAGGCTTACTGGAAAATTTTAAGTCTACCCCCTGCCATCATTGATGCTTCTGCAATTTTCTCATGACCTACTCATCCCAAACCAATTCTGCAAGGAGACAAGTGCCCCTGTACAGATGTACAATGTCAAGAGATATTTCAATATACAGAGAGATGGATCTCCCATTTCTTTGAGACTGTTCTGAAACATTCATAACCCTTCTTCCACAACCCATGAATAAGGCTCCACTGCTTAATCACAGGATGCTCAGGTTGGGTTGTGTGGGTGAAATTTCATTACCATAAACAAAAATATCTAGGGAAGATCACAGGAATGATGATAGACGGAGAAATCTCAGTAGCCTAATCAGTGCAAAGGGACTATCCTGAACCCCTAAGTTTAACAAATGAGAACAATAAGACCATTGGTTGAGAGTAACTAGACCAGGCTAAGAGAGTTGAGGATGTTCAGTCTGGAGAAGAGAAGATTCTGGGGAGACCTTAGAGCACCTTCCAGTACCTGAAGGGGCTACAGGAAAGCTGGAGAGGGACTTTTGACAAGGACATGGAGTGACAGGACAAGGGGGAATGGTTTCAAACTGACAAAGGGGAGATTAAGACTGGACATTGGGAAGAAATTCTTTGCTATGAGATACTGGAACAGGGTGCCCAGAGAAGCTGTGGCTGCCCAATCCCTGGCAGTGTTGAAGGCCAGGTTGGATGGGGCTTGAAGCAACCTGGTGTAGTAGAAGGTGTCCCTGCCCATGGCAGTGAGAATGGAACTAGATGATCTTTAAGGTCCCTTCCAACCCAAACCATTTGGTGATTTTATGATTCACACTTCCGAAGAATTTCAGGTGTCTCCAATTGGAAACTCTTTCTGGAGCAGGGGCATGAGATCATTCAGTGAAGACCAAAAGAATGCAGAAGTGAATGGTTGGAAGAGAAGAACAAAAAGACACCTTAAGTGCTGCACTTGAACATCTCAGTAAGTGCACAAGTATCACAGTGACAAATGACCTGGCACTTGGAAAAGACAGACCAATAGCTTGAGAATTATTTTGCCTTCTAATTCTCCCAGACAAATTGGAATATTATGCCAGTTGATAATACCTTGAGTCCCAAGGGACTGTTAATGAATCAAGGCTCACTATATGCCTTTGAAATACACAAGTATCACAAGGAGGGAAGCTGAGGCACTGAAGAATAGAGACTTGCTGCTGTGGTTTGGAAGGACTGTGGATTAGAAGTAAGACCTCAAAGCTTTGGTTTGTGCATCATTTGAGAATCACCTGCTCCACTCCACATCTCAAAATGAGAAATAGCTTGAATTTCAATACTTCTTCCTCTTTTAATAAAAAGGAGAAAATTGAATCCTCAAAAAGACCAGACTCTATCAATGAAAAATTAAAGATTAAATCATGTTCAGTAAGAGATTAAAGAGCTCTGGGTTCCTGTGGAGAAATTCTCTATTCATCATGAATTTCTTATGGATTTCAGGGAAGGAAATAATGAGGGATTGTGTCAAGACATCAAGATCTCTCTATCTGGGCTGTGAGGGAAAGGAAGTGAGTTGTGTTGGAGCAAGTCCAGAGGAGGCCACAAAGATGATCAGAGGGCTGGAATACCTCTGCTGTGGAAACAGGCTGAGAGAGTTGGGGTTGTTCAGCCTGGAGAAGAGAAGGTGCTGGGGAGACCTTGGATCATGTTCCAGTACCTGAAGGGGCTACAGGAAAGATGGAGAGGGACTTTTAACCAGGGTATAGAGTGGTAGAACAAGGATGAATGGTTTCAAACTGCCAGAGGTGAGTTTTAGATTGGATATTAGGAAGAATTCCTTTCCTGTGAGCGTGGTGAGACACTGGAACAGGGTGCCTAGAGAAGCTGTGGCTGCCCCTCCCTGGCAGTGTTGAAGGCCAGGTTGGATGGGGCTTGGAGCAATCTGGTCTGGTGGGAGGTGTCCCTGCTCATGGCAGGGGGGTGGGAACTGGGTGATCTTTAAGGTCCCTTCCAACCCAAACCATTCTGGGATTCTAAGATTGAAGGATATCAACCCTTCTCTAGATTACTAACTTTGACTGAAAGCCTTTCCTTCGGACAACTAAAACTAGGTGAGCTGAATCCTACTTATCCTGGCCTTGTTCCTCTCTTAATGTTGACATCTACATTATTATACAATAACATTTTCAGACTGGCTTTAGGCTATGTGAATTTTTCTACAGGCAGACTGCTGCAATTTCATTATGTGAACAGTTAACATGGGCAGGGACACTTCCCACTAGACCAGATTGCTCCAAGCCCCATCCAATCTGGCCTTCAGCACTTCCAGGGAGGGGGCAGCCACAGCTTCTCTGGGCAACCTGTGTCAGTGTCTCACCACCCTCACCGCAAAGAATTTCTTCCTAATATCCAGTCTAAAGCTATCCTCATTCAGCTTAAAACTGTTCCCCCCTATCCTATTGTTACACAACATTATAAAAAGTCCTTTTCCAGCTTTCCAGTAGGACCCCTTCATGTACATCTCTGGATGTCTTCACATAAAATCATTTCCATCCATCTCCAGCTGGCAAGGCACCATCCATTTCTTCCCTGCTGGAAAGCAGTCATGTTCAGTCTTTGGAAATTCACTGAGCTGCTCTGTGGCAGGTGCTTGCCTCCTGCCATCGACTATCAATGGCAAATTGCATTTAGGACTGAAGCCTAAACTGCAAACACAGTGTGACACCTTTTCTCCAACGTCTGGAATGTGGTGGGAAAATCAGCTTATCGCAGGAATCTAAGGCAAGTTGAGATGTCATAGCCTTTAGGGTTTTTCTTTTCTGTTTTTCTTTCCTTTTTAATTTTTTTTTTTATTTCTGTCTTTTAGATGGAAGCATCAAGCACGACACCAGGTTCCAGTGTAGCGCACGGCTGTCCATGCCTGCTTTGAAGAATCCAAGGCACCAGGGCTTTCCATTCTTTAACCACAGACTTTTTTGTGTTTGAACCAATTACAAAGCTTAGTTAGAAGGGATTTTTTTCTCTTAGCTCAGACTATTGGGGTTGTTGCATTCCTCCCTGTGTTTTAGAGCAGTTTTTTCCTGGGGTCACCAGGAGTCAGATTTAACAAAACCTTTGGGTAAGTTCTAATGATACGAGCAGTGCTTTCCCTCCTTCTGCTTTCTTAATGTGACTCATTGTACCTGGGATTTTGTGTCTTTTATTAGAAGCCCTACAATTCTGACAATGGCCTGTGATAGCTGAGGTGGGGACATGGGGTTTTTTTGGACTTTCTTGGACCAAATGTCACTGTGGAGATGCACGCATGTCCTCAGCACCCATTTGACAAGAATCAGGTGAAGTCAAGACAACATCCATGCTGAGATCTCCTATTGCTATTAATTACTGTTTTCAGCAGGCTTGGGCACCCACTCTGACCTTTGTCATTCCTTAAATTTATTTTCTTTAGATTAAGTAAAATCCTGATTTCCATGTCCCACTGCCCCAAACCCCATGAAGCTTGCAGTATCCTATCAATTTGGATTATAACTACAAAGAAATAACTACATTTTATATCATTCTTCTGTGCTGGAATCAAATGGTTTTTCAAAATTAAACAGCAAAACAGCATAATTTTCTAGTTTTTTCTTCCAAAGCTGACAGAAAGCAAGAAGATTGGTTTCTTTGACTTGTAAGAGGAGACCTTATTGCCCTCTACAACTACCTAAAGGGAGGTTGTAGTGAGGCTGGTGTTGGTCTCTTCTCCCAAATTGCTAATGACAGGATGAGAGGAAATGGCCTCAAGTTCCATCAGGGGAAGTTTAGGTTGGAGATTAGGAAGAAGTTCTTTCCTGAGAGGGTGGTTGGGCACTGGAATGGGCTGTCCAGGGAGGTGGTGGAGTCACCGTCCCTGGGGGTGTTCAAAAAACGGGTTGATGAGTCACTTGAGGCCATGGTGTGATGGTCCAATGGTTAGGAATATGATGTGATAAAGGTTGGACTTGATGACCCTGGAGGTCCCTTCCAACCTTAATGATTCTATGATTCTATGATTCTATGATTCTATGATGTCTTGGGGCATTGTACTGGACACACCATGAACCTCCTGCCATCCAAAAGGTTCAGAATACAGAAAAGGGAAGAAGAAAATCTATGGCTTTTAAATTATTGGTTTTCCTTCTTACACTCAGCCTTGTGGTGGTATTTCACAGGTCTTCACAAAGGACTGAGACTGAGAGGATGGAGACGGAGTGATCTTTCTGGGGACTGTGGTAACCAATGACATTCTCTCATCCATCTGTTCACAGTGTGTGGGTTTTCACAGATCATTTCTACAAAGACAAGCAACACGCTTGTCTGAGTGTACAGAGATCCCTGAAGCAGACTGAGGTATTCCATGTTCAGTTTTGCTTGACCCAAACCAATGTTAATCCATTAACCAAATAAATGGTTCAGGGATATCAGTGATTAAGACTGGTATGAATTATTTTGCAGTAGCTGGCAGAAGTTCTGACTTCTGAAAAATTTAAGCAGCACCACTTGCCTCCTCAAAGTCCTTACAGCTAAGCACAGTAGTAAGGAGCTATATATCTCTGTCTACATTGTAAATACCTTTACACAATTGATTTTTCAAGAGCCAAGGTCATAGAATCATAGAATCATGGATTGGTTTGGATTGGAAGGGGTCTTTAAAGGTCATCTAGTCCAACCCCTTTTCAGTGAGCAGGGGCATCTTCAACTAGATCAGGTCACTCAAAGCCCTGTCCAACCTGACCTTAAATGTCTCCAGGAATGGGGCTTCTGACACCTCTCAGGGCAACTTGTGCCAGTGTTTCACCACCCTCATTGCAAAAAATTTCTTCCTCATATCTAGTCTAAATCTACCCTCTGCCACTTTGAAACCATCACCCCTTGTCCTATCACTACAGATCCTTATCTGCTAGATGCTGCTAACTGCTTGGAACTTAGCACAGAGGTAGAGAACCTGACACAACAGCTCAACAACTGGCTTGATCTCAAAAACAGTATTTGTTTCTGAAAGTGGAAGAATCACAATGAAGATTAAATTCTTTCCCAATTCAACAGTCCCCATTGCAGCTCAAGGCAGAGATGTGAATAACCTCCAGGCTGCTGATGGTGAATTTGGGCTTCCTTCCTTCAAACTCCCCAGTTAGTGCTGTGACCATCTATAAATCCTACTTTTAAGGAATATAACACCATTTTTCTAGTGAACTGTTGGCAGCATAGTCTGTTTAGAACACCGTATGAACCTTTATTCATAGCATAAAAATCCAGATAACTGCAGTGTAATTGAGAAACACTTGTATACACCCAAAAAACATCACTGCTCTAAGTGCTCTCTGACAAAATACTGTGGATGCACTTAATGGCTGTGAATCTCCAAACCTTGTTACCAAAACCTCCTGGGCTCCATTATCCAAAGTTTACCAACAGAAAATCTGGGATTGTAGGAGCTAGTGACTGAATTAGTTGATGGTTTCTTCAGTGTCCTCGTCTGCAGGAGCATCTGGCAGTGATTTCTGTTTGCACATGGATTGCTGCCTGAATTAGGCTTATTGTGATTTATGTAAACACAGCATTGAGACGGTTTGCCAGCTAGCACAGGGAGATGGTTAATCAGTTTTGCTTCGGGAAAACAGACTCAAGGGAGACCTGGAATCTCCTCACTTCCTCTCGTCTTTAAGATTTGCAAACAACTCAGTCCAGATAGTGAGTACATCTGCACTAGAGGAAAACCAATTTAGCACAGCAACTCTGTTTGCCAGGGTCAGACCGTGTCTCTTGAATGGAAAGTAGCCAACACACATTCCTCTGGCACAGGTAGGAAGGATGGATTTTGAATTAATAAACTAGGCTTGAATGCACAAGCCTGGGTTCTGCCTAGAGAAGGATTAAGAGTCAAGTAATCTCACCTTGGGGCAGCAGTAGGTAAGGGACTGACAGCATTTCAGTGGGAATTTAGGTTGGATATTAGGTAGGATATTAGGTTGGAGATTAGGAAGAAGTTCTTTCCTGAGAGGGTGGTTGGGCACTGGAATGGGCTGCCCTGGGAGGTGGTGGAGTCACCGTCCCTGGGGGTGTTCAAAAAATGGGTTGCTGAGGCACTTGAGACCATGGCTAATGGTTAGGAATATGATGAGATAAAGGTTGGACTTGATGACCCTGGAGGTCCCTTCTAACCATAATGATTCTATGATTCTATAATTCTAGGTACTTAAGGTGTCTTCATGTGTTTTTTGGTGGTTTTCTGTGGGTTCCCCCCCCCTCCCCCGGAATTCTAATTTTAACCAAATTGCTTCCTTACTGAGGATCTAAGCTTGCCCATCAGTTCCACATCAAGGAACAGTGGCTTGCTACCAAAACCAGGGATCTGTGAGATGCCCTACATGGGCTCCCACATGCTGAAATCCTTAGAAATAACTATCAGGGAGCAACACAACACTTATCATTTTTAAATCAAGGATGAAAATAAAAAGAAAATGAAGCCAAAGGAAAGCTAAACTGGAGATGATGCTCATCTTTTGTAAAGAGCTCCATGTGTCATCACTCCCTCCTCCCCTTCCTTCCACCCGTTACAGCTGCAGCCACAGAGATTTATTGATGCACGCATTCTACTTTACTTTATGTTTCATCTGGAGAAAGACACAGCTGTACAGAGCTACTTTGTCAAGAAAATGTCACATTGCACTTAATTGCCCAATAAAAAATGACAAGTCAGAAACAATATAGCTAACATGCTCAATTTTTCCTTTCCAATATATAATTTAAATTTGTTGAGGCTTGGGTTTACAGCACAGACAGTCATTGTGTGAGCCTCAGTAATAATTTTTCACCTGAAAAGCTACCCAATGAAAGACTGCCACCCCCCCAAGATTTCCCTTCACGTCATATGACAATAATCTGAGCAGACTCCCTTTTCTCTAAAACATCTGCTTTGTGTTTTGACAGGTGAGATGAAATACACATAAAAATTAATTTGGGCTGTAATCAATTGATTAATGGGTTTAGCAAATACACTGTATTCTCTCCCACTTTGCTTCAGGGCAGTTCAACAGCAGTTGAAGAGCTCTGTGTAGGCTGCTAAAGAGGGAATTCAATTTGTTTCCTGCTGTAGACAATACTGGAGGTGGCACAGTTGGATAGACACAACCAGCTGGACAGGGAGAGATCTGCTGCTGTGATAGGACACCTGTGAGATGGACATCAGGAGGGATGCCATGGGAGGGCACAGCGTGTGACCTCGGATTGTGTTAGCACCAGGGATCTGGGAAAGGAAACAAGACTTTATCATAATCCTTGACAAGTAGCAGTCACCTCCTTCAGAAACGAGGGGAGAAGGAACCAAGAAAAACCCCACATAATCTCCATTCAGTTCTTCTATAAGAAGCTTCCATATGAACTCACACCCTTTTTCAGCTGTATTGCCATCAAGATATGGGGACTCAAACCAGAAGATTTCAGGGTTCACTAAACCCTATGTAACATGGGTAATATGCTGCTATTTCTTCTGCCAACTTCTCAGGCCAGGACTGGTCAGCATTATACCTGTGACCACCCTCATGCTTCAGCCCATGGGCCAACCTCTTGGATTGGCAACAAACTCACTTTGAATAAAATAAAGCACAAGGCTTCATACTCGCCCCACTGGGACCAAAGTTCCTTAAACTCTCTGCAAGAATAATATCAATGCCACATTCTGGGAGCTTAAAAAAAGGTCCCTTGCTCCTTTTTCATCTCTTGCTGTTTGCATATAATCTAAGTTTTAACTTGTAGGATATTGCTTATGGCAATCTTAATCTCTCCGGTCAACTTCTGCTGGGAGAAATGTACTGGGGAAGAATCACCTTAAGCATGTCATTTTTGAATCTGTGATTAGTACTGGGAAAGGGGAGATGTAAATTTTTTCTAGCACAAATTTCTTATCTGCCTGAGAGAAGACTGAGTTCTCTTCGCTACTGGAATTCTCCATATTTCTATTCTTTTTCCAGTGTTTTTATAATACATAGCGATGTTCCTAGTGTCAACAACAAAGTCAAGACCCTGGTTAATTGAATTGCTTTCTTCTTCTCTTTAATTCACTTTCAACTGACCACTTCCGAGCCATGAGGAACATCTCATTCTTGTAACAAAATTATTAGTAGTAATTATTATGATGCCAACTGTAAAATCCAGTGAGATTTTTCTCACTCATAAAGAAATACTGGCAATTATAATAATAATTATTGCTTTGGGTTGTTAGGTAAATCCATTTTTCTCAGCGCTGCTTGTTTCTGCTGTTGATACACCAACTTCCAGGTGCACATGGCTGTAAACAGAGAACAGCTAGTTGGGAGGAGGACCTGCTTTGGGTCTCTCCCTGGTTATTTTCATGAATCAGTTGGTACAGCATCCCTCAAGAAAAGTGCTGGCAGAGTTTTAATTTGTTTATTAGTTCTTTGTAAAGTCAGAGGAGAAGCTAATTCTCCCCTTGTTTGGACAAGCTGGCAGACTGCTGTTGAAAGCCTGAGGAGGTTACCTTCCTGGAACCACAGCTTCCCCCAGATATTTCCAGTACTAACACTGATTCCTCTTCAGCCAACACAGATGCTACCCAGGGACCTCTTTCCTTTTCACAAATCTTTATCAGCCATGGTCCAGCAACATCTTATCTCCTGCCTCAGGTCCCTTATTCTGTGTCATGAACAAATGACAGTATTCAGATTTCATTACCACGTGGTGCAGTTGGGTTGTTTCAGAGAAAGGAGCATAGAAAAATACTTTTCCCAGTCTGAAGAAAAGCTTTTCTCATTAACAGCTTTGTAATTTCTTTATTTTATTTTATTTTATTTTATTTTATTTTTTTCTTTTCCCTCCTGTATCTGTTTGCAAAGCTTAACTCTGCACAGATGTAGATGGCCACCACAAGCCAGACCACTGAGCAGGGCAAAAATCCCACCCTCCACAAGAGTGAACAACTGAACTCATACTTCAGGTGGGAACTTGTGCTGTCATTGGGCCCCAACTTCTGTCCTATT
Source organism: Aegotheles bennettii (assembly GCA_013398125.1). Taxonomy (NCBI): domain Eukaryota; kingdom Metazoa; phylum Chordata; class Aves; order Caprimulgiformes; family Aegothelidae; genus Aegotheles; species Aegotheles bennettii. The sequence continues at coordinate 56,718 of VZRW01000735.1, forward strand.
TCAGTATCACAGAATCACAAAATGATAGGGGTTGGAAGGGACTTCTAGAGTTCATCTAGTCCAACCTCCTGCCAAAGTAGGTTCACCCAGAGCAGGTGGCACAGGATCACATCCAGGCAGGTTTTGAATGTCTCCAGAGAAGGAAACACCTCACCCTCTCTGGGCAGCCTGTCTTAGTGCTTTTTCACCCTCAAGGTAAAGAAGGTTTTTCTCATGTTAAGATGGAACTTTCTGTGTTCCAGTTCATGCCTGTTCCCCTTTGTCCTGTCACTGGTCATCACTGAGAAGAGTCTGGCCCCATCCTCTTGACACCAGCCCTGTAGATATCTATAAGTGTTGATAAGATCCCCTCTCAGTCTTCTCCAGGCTGAACAGCCCCAGGCCTCTCAGTCTTTCCTCACACAAGAGATGCTCCTGTCCCTTAATCATCTTTGTAACCCCATAATTTGCTAAGCAAACTGCAAACACCACCTTCTCAGATTGTCTGTGGGTCTTTCTCATCTCTCTGGCATCTGACCTCCTCTTCTGGGATGAAAATTAAATCCAGTGAATATCTCTGTAACATCCCTCTTCACTTCTAGGGCCAGCAAGTCTGGGTAATGAATAAGGGATGAGGTTTTTCCCTCAGTTCTAGTGGAAGCATCTCTGCATTTGTCTAGGAAAATTACTGGAGAATAGTCTTCATGATCAGCAAAGACTGCTTCTCTGCTCCTGCCTTTCCCACCCTCTTCAAGAAAGCCAACAAAGCTGGGCAGCTGGTAGCCTGGTTGTGGGAAGATAGACCAGAATACTCCCAAATTAATGTGCTTATCTTGTGTCAACTTTGGGACAGGAGAACATGCTAACTTGGTGCATTTGCCTCTTCCTGAAAATGAACAGGCATGAAGTGACCTTTAAGATCATCCAGTCCCAACCCCCTGCCCATGGGACATCTCCCACTAGACCAGGTTGCTCCAAGCTCCACCCAGCCTGGCCTTGAACACTTCTAGGGAGGGGCAGCCACAGCTTCTCTGGGCCCAGAAATTGTATCAGGCATCACTGTGAGGCATTAGCTCCTATTACATTCCCTGTCAGGAGAGAACAAGAAAGATGTACTGAAGAAAATATCTGTCTGTAATGCTTAGGTCACCTCTTTGTCATATCAGCCTGATAAGAAATGAGTGAACTTTGGTCATTCACTGCAAGGCATTTTCTCCAGTCTTCAAAACCACATCCTTTGTTTGTTTCTTTGTTTTCTTCAAACCCTTTGCCAAGTGTACAATCCCAGCAGACCGAAGTTTAACATTCATGAGGAAGAGTCTCTTCCACATGCTCAGCATTTCTTCACATCATCAGGGATCACCTAAAACTTCTTGACTATGGGCTGTGGGCTATTGTCCCATCAGATTGCAAAAGCAATCCCCTGTCAAAACCTTTTCCCTCCATACACATGACTTCCATCTTTTGCTTCCATGGGCCCACATTTTTCATATACCTGTACTATATATCTGAATGTTAGTCAGGTTTCCCCCTACCCTTCCCCTGTTGCAAGGACTCAACCACCTCCTCAGTCTTTGCATCATTCATACATTTTACCATCAGTGGATTCATATTTGCCTCCAGCAACCTGCTGGAAATAATGCCGTGTTTGGAAGCAATCCTTGCAGAACCTACTGGGAGCTTTTTTTCCTTTTCCATTCAGTAATGATTATCCATCGACAGCAATGTGTCAGGTGGTTTTTAATCCATTTTATTACTCCTATTACATGCTCGTCACAGCACGAGTGCAAGAAGTCACCTGTTCACAAAGGTTAGAAGAGATTGCTGAAGAAAAATTTTCACGTGAAATAATGTGAATAATGTGTTGGAGCATTTTATTCAGCCATGGGAAACATCACTCAAGGGAAATACCTGTGGGAGTAACAGTATACTGAATGCATAATAGCTGACATTTCCAGTACTGTAGGAATTGTTTATAATGTTTTTTATGCAACTCCATTTGCTTTTCAAAGAAAATGTTTTTTTTCTTGAAACTGGAAATTAATACTTACATATAAGAGCTTTACAGATACAGGTGTCCATGAAAGTTTACCCTACATGAGGCTTTGCCAAGAACCAAACCAAATCCTGGCCTTGGCTTCCAGGTTCTCTCCAGCATAGCAGGTTTGGGAGGGAGCCAAGTTTAACTGTTTAACAAGTTTAACAACACCATGCACCAGTANCAGCTATGAAAATGTGGGCTGAGAGAATTTATTTTACAACCTGCAGGGCTATAACCACAATGTAAACATCATTGGTGGAAAAATGGTGAATCCTGTTACCTCCATTTCAGGACACTGTTATACAGCACTTTGCTGGACTCTGTTTCCCTGGCTGAAGCAGTATGATGTATTTCAGTCTCAGTCTTCAGAAGTAGAAAATAAAAATAAACCTATTTTCTAATATATTTTTAATATAACAAATGAACATCTGCTATTTTCTAAATCTGATGGTAATAAAAAAAAAATGAGCAAAAATATTTAAATATCTAAATGTTTCTGTGATTCCGAACTTTGTGGAATCTAAGGGAAAATTCCCTCTAACACAAACTAGTGGCTGCTGCCAGAATGAAACATGTAGTATGGTAGCATACTGTTGAAAAATTATGGTAAGATACCAGTATATGAAATAGTATGACCCCTCTCCTCTGAGGGACTTCATAATATCTACGGGATATTCCTTGCTACCTAATCCAGCCGGAATATTTAAGATTTTTGTGACCAGAGAAATCATGGAATCACAGAATCACAGAATGGTTTGGGTTGGAAGGGACCTTAAAGATCATCCAGTTCCAACCCCCCTCCTATGGGCAGGAACACTTCCCACCAGACCAGGTGGCTCCCAGCCCCATCCAACCTGGCCTTCAACACTGCCAGGGAGGGGAAGCCACAGCTACAATGGGAAACCTGTTCCAGTGTCTCATCATTCTCACAGGAAAGAATTTCTTCCTAATATCCAATCTAAATCTCCCCTATTTCAGTTTGAAACCATTTCCTCTCCTGTCCCATCACTCCCTGCCCTTGTCACCAGTCCCTCTCCAGCTTTCCTGAAGCCCCTTCAGGCACTGGAAGGTACTCTAAGCTCTCCCTGGAGCCTTCTCTTCTCCAGGTTGAACAACCCCAACTCTCTCAGCCTGTCCCCATAGCAGAGCTGCTCCAGCCCTCACAGCACCTCCGTGGCCTCCTCTGGACTTGATCCAACAACTTCATGTTCTTCTTACACTGGGGACCCCAGAACTGGACACAGCTCTGCAGGTGGGGTCTCATAAGAGTGGAGTAGAAGGGAAGAATCCCCTCCTTCGACCTGCTGGTCACACTGCTTTTGATGCAGCCCAGAACCCTGGTGGCTTTCCATACTGCAAGCACACACTGCTGGCTCACATTGAGCTTCTCATCATCCAACACCCTTAAGTCCTCTCCTCAGGGTTGTTCTCAATCCATTTTCACTCAGCCTGTATTTGGACATGGGATTGCCTATGTACAAATACAGGCAGGTTCTACGTTCACAGGAAAACTTTAATCAGCAGACAGTTAGCTATCATCTGAAGGACCTTCTAACTTCTTCTGTGTTTATTCTTCTCTGTTTTTCTCAGGAGTGGAAGACTGCCCTGGATTAAGATGTCAACACCAAGGATTTATGGTTGTACTTGTTGATCTGGATTATGGACTTATTAGGCTTTTAGTTTGTTATGACTTTGAAACTTCTGTTTCTTTCCTCTTTGTGAATGTGGATTAACATTTCAGATGAAGAGGTGGCGTCTCCTTTGCAAAAAGTCAGCACTGCCTCACAGGGCCTCTTAGTCAGAGCTGGTCTGATCCTTTTCCTCCTTGAACACCACTGCCATTTTGGCTGTTGCCTGAGCCTCCAGGCAGTTTTCAGAAACTTTGTATTAGTAAGAAGTGCACATCAATACAGTGTTACTGTGGTGTTTGGGAACGCTGTTCCAGGGGTCTGTCAGTGCCCCTGCTGAAAACCTTGAGTTGTGTTTCTAGGCTGCTGCAATTAATATTTTTTTTTAATTTCTCTTTGTTTGTTTTGCTTCTTCATTTTTGTATTTGTGATTTTTTAGTTTAATTTTACGTATTTATTTCACCAGATGCTCTATTCCAAGCTATTAATACTTATTTTTCTGCTTTTGTTGGTGCCATAGAACTGTTCAATTGAGCTAAAGGGCTTGTGTTCTTTGTCTTTTTGTGTGCAAGGGCTTGTAAGGGCTTGTGTCCTTTTCAGTTATTTTTTTTTTTGTTAATTCTCTTTGTAAATATCACAACGAAATCTATTCTCAGGATGGATGTTAATTTTCCCAGAGCAGATGGGAGTCAGAGAGTTCATGGAAGGTAACAGAGTATTCCTCTTTGTGGGATCCCTTTGCGGTGCCATAGGTACACATTGCAAGTGGGAAACATCTTGTAGGAAGACTGGTGGTATAAGCATCCATGCTTTAGACTTCAAGGGTCCTTCAACAGAGGTGTAAGACTTGTTACACCTCACAGGCTGCGTGATAGAGGAGAAACTTCACTGGTGTGTCTGAATCACAGTCTGGGAGGAGATGTCAGACATGATCACCCAAGCCTGTGCAATGACATGAACATTTGGTGAAGGTGTCACTTTTCATCCAAGATGTGATACTTGACTGTGCACCACTGTTTAGAAAGGTCTGATTGAAATAAAGGGATTCTGCTTAAACCATCCTTGTAGTTTCAGTTTTCCACTGGGGAGAGTGGTGAAAGGCAACTTTACCATCCTGCTAGTCAATGTGTTGGCTAAGGCATGGTAAGGTAAAATATTTATGTCAGCCTCAGCCTAAATTCCAAGAACCTACAAGAGTGTTGAATTCCTGTAGGTTTTGTGTCATACATGCTTGTCCCACATGGACATCCTGGACCTCAGACACCTCTGATAGGCCTGGGTGCCTGTTGAACCATGGATAGCTGAACGCTGCTGCTAGTAGTTGCTCAGCTAAGTGTAGGTATCTTACTCTCTAAGTTGGAATATAGTTTTGATCTTAATAGTGCTCCCACCAGGGTTTTCCTAAGTTGAACTAGTCTGTCTATCTGAGTGAGCTCCATGTGTCTAACCACATGTGCAGAGAACTGAAGATGAAACAGAAGATTGATAAATGTTGATTTAGAGGGAAAAACAATTCCTTGTGGGTTTCAAATTGAAAGAGAGTAGATTCAGATTGGATATTAGAAGGAAATTCTTTTCTGTGAGGGTGGTGAGATACTGGTACAGGTTGCCCACAGATGTTGTGGCTGTCCCTCCCGGGCAGTGTTCAAGGCCAGGTTGGATGGGTCTTGGAGCAACCTGGTCTAGTGGAAGATGTCCCTGTCCATGTCAGGGAGGTTGGAACTAGATGATCTTTAAGGTCCCTTCCAACCCAAACCATTCTATGATTCTATGACTCTATGATTCTTTGCCATTCCTGAGAGCACAGATGATCTCTGACTCAAGGCAAAGTTTCTCTCTACCAGGTCCTCTCTCTACCAGTTCCTCTCTACCAGTTTCTCCAGCACAATGACTTTAGCTCCTATTAATACTGGCTTGGAGAAAGTGCTCTTTTTACAGAGCCAAATAGATGAGGGTACAACACCTGACCACGCTCTTCTCCTGGTGCCCTGGGTTTCCTAGGGAAAATCATTCCACCATCAGCAATACAGGGACCTTCAGAGTTTCTGCATCAATCGTTTTAAGAGTTGGTGAATATTAAAAATTAGAGTTTTTTCTTGCTAATGCTGGCGAAATTGAGTCATTGCAGGTCAGTGACTGAAAAATGTGGCTCATCCCAGTCCCTGCTATTCAGACAACTGTTGTTCAGAGCTTTGAATTATTCCAGCACTCCACAACTTGAATTCCTGGTTTCTTCCTTCTCCTTAAACACCTCTCTTAGGCCCTGCAGGCAAAGTGAGCCAGAGCAGGATTTGCTAGGAAGCCTGAATCTTTGCCAGAATGATAATTTTTGGTGTTAGGAGGCAAAATGGGGACTTGTGTCATATAGCCTTCATTTATTCTGCACATTGACTTGACTTATGATCGGGTGGGACTGTGCCCAAACCTGACAGCTGGCAATTAGTGTTAACTGAAGGTGAAAAAAATAATAATAAAGGGTAAACTGAGGCAAATATGGTGAGATGTACTGTGCTGGGAGGCTACTTGCCTGCAAGAGCTGATTTTCTTTTGCTTGAGATGGGAGATCTAGGAAAGACAACTGACTTAAGCACCTCCTTATGCCTTCAGCTGTGATCTTACTCTTAGTGTGACACCCTCATGTTTCAATGAGTCTGGAAAGTAAATTTATGACAGGTTTAAAGGCTTTAAACTGAAGGTCCAGCCTGGGCAGCCATCATGTCCAGCTTCCTTTTCAGGTACCAAGAAAAAAGGACTACATGTGAGTCTCTTGAGCTCATGCACGTTGAGTGTCTGCATCTTCTAAAATAAATTTATGTGAAAATTGTGTTTTCTGAAAGTTTTTCCTTAACAGAGTAGAGTACTACCAGCTCTCATAATTTTAGTAAGAGCCTCCTGATGACTGGTATTTTCCTTAAAGCTCTTGATCTTGGACTCATGCTATTTTGTGATAATCTCTCCTTTCATGCATAAAAACCTCACATAATTGCCAAGGAAGTCTTTCCAGTGTGACCTGCCTGCGTTCAAACAGGTCAAAAATAAGACAAAAAAAAAGGGATGCAGATTTTCCAACCTTATGAATTGAGATGTGTGCAGCTGTAACTGAACAAGGCCTGTCCCACTTGCTGTAATAACTCTCTCCATCCTGAAGAACTCTTCCTCTTGACAGAGGTCTACAAAGAGATTTGTGCAGCCAAAGAGAGAGATTGCTCTCTCGTGGAGCATTTAACTTCCTCTTTTATTTTGATTCCTGAATGCAGAATTGCATTTTGCTTCATTCACTTGGAAATACTGCTTTTCAAAAATGAAGATCTATTCAAAAGAAGATAAAAGATGCTGTGAGATCTAAAGTGGTTTTAACCTCAACCAATCTAATTGAGTAACTGGAGTAGAGATGTGCTATAAATATACTAGGGGCACATGTCCCTTGAATGAAATGTGATACAAAGGTAATAGGGACATGTGTCCAGACTGCTAAATAAGGAGATACTAAAGTGACAAAAAAGCTCTTAAGAGGTCAAGACTATAACTTTCATGTGTGGTTGTACACTGACCATTGCATTCCTGTTAGGAGCTGGGAAAAAGGGAGAGCTCTTGAATAAAGTCTTAGTGTCCTGGATCAGCACAGAGGGCTCTTTCTTTGTTGCAAAGGAAGGTTGGGAAAAGCATCTGGGAGGGAAGCCGTGATTCAATTCCAAATACCGGTGTCTCTAAGATTTGGGGAATTTATGTCAGGACTTATTCTAAGTGATAACTGAACACTTACCAGGCAACTTTTAGCTGACAGGATAAGAAGAGATTCCTCCACATTCTTGAAGTATTAGTAGAGAAAAACACAGCAAACTTGCCCAGAAACCAGTTTCCCACTCTAAAAGCTCCAGAGATGTAAATAATCTCTCAGGCACCGTTAATGTTTCCCTGAAAGAGAGAGGCATTTAAGAGGGAGTGAGGTTTCTAACAATGAAATGTCAATGGTGACGTTAAAGAAGAGACAAATGTTCCCTGCCGATGTTCTGAGAAGAGAACTGTGATAGATCTAAGTTGCTTGTGTCTGCACAGGGATTTCCTCCCACTCCACATCTTCTTTGTTGTTCATCATATTTAATTCCGGACAAATGTCTACAGGGGCAGCCTGCTGAAAGTCAAGAGGTGTAAAGACCTCATGGGTTTTTCTTAAGCCACATGTAATTGCCATACTCACTGTCAATCACAGGTTTTATGGTTACTCTGAGGCAAGACACTGGTTCCCACAAGGGTATCAGAGATGACAATTATCACCCTTCAGAACCTTGATGCCTACAGGCTGGTGGATTGATTAAAATAAGAAAATGATGCATCTCAACAAGTTGTTACCATAGGATGCTATCATGACTGCTGCAGATGAAAAGCAGAAGAAATGAAGGAGCTCTAGAAAGCAGGTTAGAAACTGAAGCAGAATCTCTTCCACCTGAGGTTCTCACAGAGGCAGAAATGCCTTGGAATGGCTTTGGTTCCTTGATTCTCTGTCTCCTGACCTACCTGTGGGTCCAGAATTGCTCAGCCTTCTGAAACCACCCGAGCAGCGTGATTAGTGACTTGCAAGTCCTAATCCAGAATAAGGTATATCAGTAAAACAAATCCATTACAGATCTGGGCAAACAACAAGAACTACACTATGTGACAGCTCACAAGATCTCCTACGGTTTGTGGACAGGTTTTCATAGAATCATAGCATGGTTTGGGTTGGAAGGGACTTTAAAGATCATCCAGTCCCACCCCCCCTGCCATAGGCAGGGACATCTCTTACTAGATGATGTTGCTCGAAGCCCCATCCAACCTGGCCTTGAACACTTCCCGGGAGAGGCAGCCACAGCTACAATGGGAAACCTGGGCCTGTGTCTCACCACCTCCACAGGAATAAACTTTCTTCTAATATCCAATCTAAATCTCCCCTCTTTCAGTTTGAAACCATTCCCCTTTGTCTTATCACTCCATGCCTTTGTCTGTCCCAGAGGGGCAGCCATAGCTTCTCTGGACAACCTGGGCCTGTAGTTCCCCAGGTCTTCTTTTTTTTCCCTTTTAAAAATGGGGGTTTTGTTTCCCCTTTTCCAGTCAGTGGGAATTTCACCAGACAGTCACAACTTCTCAAATGCGATGGACAGTGGCTTAGCAACTTCATCCACCTGTTCCCTCAGAGCCTGTGGATATATTTCATCAGGTCCCATGGACTTGTGCACCATCAGGTGCCTTAGGTGGTCTCAAACCTGATTTACCCTTACCATGGGCGGTTCTTCATTCTCCCAGTTAGATTTTACAGTGCTGAGAACATCCAAAATCTTCAGTCACCTGCAGTGTTAAACATTTATTCAAGTGTGAACAGATCTGTCAAAACAAGCACTAGACTTGGAGTTTCTTATACACGCGGAGAACATGCTGCCATCAGGCTGAGGGCTACTTAAAGCCATAGCCATGCAATTATTGCTGCTAGGGCTGCCCCATTGTGCATGAACAATTAAGTTGTCATTCGTGCTGGGACTTAGAGCCTCATGCCACCTATGCAGTGCACTGTGGAGAGTATATCCCAAGCGATGTTAATTTACTATTTGTCACCAGTGGAAGTACAAAGCAATTAAGAGAGTTGGAGGCTATTGGCTCCCTGCTATTCTGCGTTGAGTTTCAACTAGGGCCACAAATTCAGTTTTCCCAGTTTTTTTCCATTATGCACCTGAGAATTTTGGGTAATCCTCCCCACACCCTCCCTGCTAAAGCACATAAACTGCTGTGGCCAACTACATACCAGGAGTGATATTATCAGTATCTAAATAGCCTCTGAGTCTCTGACTAGCCTGGCAAAGTACCTGTGGCAGGGTAAAAGGTGCTCAGTTCACATTAAATCTATTCAGAACTGCAACATTTTATTGATTTATTAACAACAGCTAATTAACTGGCAGTAAGTGAACCTCACATTCAAGATTGGTATCAGCAATACAACAGATAAACTGCAATATGAGACATGTGTGAAAATGTTAATAAACACCCTTCTGTAACAAATACTAAGAGGTTCCCAGGACACACACACACACACTGTGAGTTGTATGTGAACACTTCTGTGTCCCACAGCACCCCACCCCACAGAGCCTGTGTGTTACAGGAAGGGTGGGCTCCCTTACTTGCCTGTCATCCTGCAGAACATCACAGAATCACAGAATCACACAATGGTTTGGGTTGGAAGGGACCTTAAAGATCATCCAGTCCCAACCCCCCTGCCATGGACAGGGACACCTCCCACTAGACCAGGTGGCTCCAAGCCCCATCCAACCTGGCCTTCAACACTGCCAGGGAGGGGCAGCCACAGCTTCTCTGGGCAACCTGTGCCAGTGTCTCACCACCTCCACAGGAATAAACTTTCTTCTAATATCCAATCTAAATCTCCCCTCTTTCAGTTTGAAACCATTCCCCTTTGTCTTATCACTCCATGCCTTTGTCACAAGTCCCTCTTCAGCTTTCTTGTAGCCCCTTCAGGTACTGGAAGGCTGCTCTAAGCTCTCCCTGGAGCCTTCTCTTCTCCAGGCTGAACAACCTCAACTCTCTCAACCTGTCTCTAGAGTAGAGGTGCTTCTGGCCTCTCCATCCTCTTTGTGCCCTCCTCTGGACTCACTCCAACAGCTCCATGTCCTTCTGATTCTGGGGACCCCAGAACTGGACCCGGCACTGCAGGTGGAGTCTCATGAGATCAGAGTAGAGAGGGAGAATCCCCTTCTCCACCTGCTAGTCATGTTGCTTTTGATACAGCCCAGGACACTGTTGGCTTTCTACTGTGCAAGAGCACACTGCTGACTCATATTCAGGTTGTCATCCCTCAATACCCTTAAGTCCTTTTCTGCAGAGCTGTTTGTTCTCAATCCACTCATCAACCAACCTGCATCCGTGTTTAGGATGCAGGTTGTCTGCCTTTTATCTGTACTCTTATCACTTCATACAACTCATTAATCTACGAGCCTGTGAGAAAGCACCCTTGGAGGTCCCATACACATGCTCAAGATATGGGTCCCCTCATATGGGATAAAGGTTGGACTTTGATGACCCTGGAGGTCCCTTCCAACCATAATGATTTTATGATTCTATTCTATGATTCTATGATTTGTTGTGGCTTTGATATCACATGGGGTGTTGCTGTGTCTGGCCTAGGTTCAGTTTGTGGTGCTGTTGGTGTGACTCCTGGCAGCATCAAACCAGGTTTTTGACCACTGCTGTTTCCACTCCAAGGTCTCCCCCTGCTCTTTCAAATTCTCGCAGTTCTTTTCAAGCCGACTCATATTCCCTTTCAAAGGTCTCTGCTATTTCCCAGATAGGATTTCATCTGGCTGATGGTCATGTTCCTGTTTAAAATGATTAATTATGAGCAAACACCCTTACAGATATATTTGTGTGCTGAATTCAGGCATGCTGGTTGCACTTGCATTACATTCCTAATGGCTTTTAAGAGGGGCAGGCATACGAGCTCCCCCAGCTTACCCACAGAGCTTAGTCAAGCGAGAACTACTTTTGTATGTATTCATAATTGACTGTGAGGTCAGAGCATCCCAACTCTGTAATTCACCTAGAGAAATGCCATGCTCTGCATTCTGCAGAAGACCAGTCACATATTGTGGTGGAGTTTTGTCCTGAAAAAATATGAGCTTCATTCCTTGTGCCATGTTTGCAGGCAACACAGTCACTTGCAAAATCTATCCCTGACCTCTCTGAATAAACCCTAAAGGACCTTGTTTAGGATTTCACTCTCTTTGGAGTGAAGCCTTCACACACACGTTTCAAGGGGTTGAGTTTTGGAAAACTGGGTGCAGATGTTGTCTGGAAAGAACATCAGAGACAGAAAGGAGAGAAAGGATGTTTGAGGAAAAAAGCTTGAAAAGGAAAAAGTTATGAAGATGATTCAAGGGTACAAGTCTTCCAAGACTGACATGGCTGTGTGGCCAAGGTGGGACAGAAGCTTTGGTGAACAGCATGTGGGTGAATGGCATTGCAAAACCATATTCCACCAGCCAAATTCTCATGTATGTGCTTCCTCTGTGGTCTACTGGTGTGAATTCAGGATATGGTTTAAGTAAGGAGTGAGAAAAACAAAACCCTTGGCTGCTCCAGGCCTCCTGAGATGCAAACTCACCCTGCCCAGTGCTGAGATTCTACTGATAGTCTGTGAAGCCCAAGACATTGTTCTATCCTCATTTACACATAGAAGTTTGGCAGTCCAGACATTCTCCTAAGTTCAACAGATCTGCAAGAGAGAGCTTTCCCTGCTTGTACTGACCTTAGGCCCTATGTCTTCTTCCTCACCCACCACCCGTGATGAGGCTGTAACAGAACCAGCAAAGAACAATTCCTCCAACAAAGTCCTGTTTTATGGGTGTGCTGCTTTGCCTCTGCCCATCCCTCTCTGCACACTTTGTTTAAACCGGCCCATTAAACAGTAAAATAAAAGAAATTACTTTCAAATTAGATAATAAAGCTGGAGCCAATCAAGCTGTTAGTGGCTATGAATTTTTTATGTCTGTGCCACTGACATGATTTGAGCAAGATGGGGAGGGAAACAGGGGCACTTTCCTGGGGATCAGAGCTCTCCATTGGATTTAATACAAGGGTGGAGGCAGTGCAAGAAAATAGACACCCTGGGAGAGTGTGGATCCATGATCTACTAATCAAAAATTAAACAAGGAAACAAAGAACAGTCATATACCTTTCAGTACACATGCTGCTGATTGCAGATAAGACCTAGGGCAGTAAGAGATCAGACTTCAGTGGTTTCCAGCTTGTATTACAAATTAAGGGTTGAATATTTTTTTCTTTGCTTTTGTTCAGGGGAAAAAGTGGAAAACTGGAGGCAGAATAAATGTTCTTTTTTGGGTTAAATGAACTCAAACCAATCAACTTCTTTTGTTGAAACAAACCTTCATCTTGGGTTGAATGGAAAAGTTATACAAGCTGGATCAAAAGATTTCTGCTTTTTTATAGTTTGTTGTTCAGGGCTAAAATGAAATATTGTGTGTGAATAAAGACAAAATATCTCATCATTATGGAATTCTTTCTTTTCAGCTGAGGAATTCAGCTGTTAAATGGACCTGAATTGTTTTGGTCCAACAGTTCTGAAGAGCAAAAGTATTTAAGCACACATTTTTCTTGTGCTTTAGTACCAATTTACTGCCTTTTCTTGGGCTTATGTCATTGCTACTCTGCTGGTACCTATGAACCTGCTCATGGTAGTTTCTTTGTGTAGCAGCCTTCCAGTAGGAAAGTTGGAGAGGGACTTTTTATAAGGGCATGTGGTGACAGGATGAGGGGAAATGGTTTCAAACTGAAAGAGGGGAGATTTAGATTGGAGATGAGGAAGAAATTATTTGCTGTGAGGCTGGTGAGACACTGGCACAGGTTTCCCAGAGAGGTGATGTATTCCCTGTCCCTGGAGATGTTCCAGGCCAGGTTAGATGGGGTACTGAGCAACCTGGTCTAGTAGGGGATGTCCCTGCTCATGGCAGGGGAGTTGGACTAGATGACCTTTAAGGTCCCTTCCACCTCAAGTGATTCTGTGATTCTGTGATCTTAGGCATGAGTCACAACCACTGTTCAACTGCAACAGTCAGGACTGCAAGCCAGCAGAAAATACAAAATCCTTTCTAATTAATTAATTATTTAACCAGGAGATGATCTTCATAACATTTAGGCCCACAGAAGTGAAATTAGAGATGTCTCATACCGCACTTTTAGTCACACCTTTTGAGTAGTTTGCCTTCTCTTCCATTTGCAAAAGAAACAAACCAGGAGATATTTTACAGCACTTGAGTGTGGAAATGAACACTCAGCATGCACCAAAATTCATACAGATGGGTAAGCAAATGCAGACTCATCTAGGACTGCATCCAGCCCTCAGGATGTATGAATGATCTTGCTTCACCTCCAACAAAGGAGACTTTTTCAGGATGAATAGGTTTAAAAATCAGAAGGGGTCTGCAGAGATTGAGAAGCCCTAAGTTATTCTGATGTCTTGTTAATTCATTGCATAGGCCCCCTGTTATTCATTATCACATAGACTTGAGGTAACTGTTAACTGAAGTACCTCTTCATTCACTGCTATTCTAGGAGGACCACATGCTCTTATCTACCTTAAGCAGGAGACTGCGGTGACTTAGGCCATTAGGCAGAGATGGATTTTATATATAAAAAAGCCATATCTCAAATCATTAGCATTTAATCACCCTTCTGCATTTTATTTCCCTAAATAACATGATTCAAAACCTGCAACAATAGGGATTGGCTGCATTGAAGCCTCATGAGGCATGATTAGAGGAAATAAAACATGAGGGGAAGGATCAGAAAGGTTAGAAAGGATGGGAAGAGGAAAGAAAATACACCTGCTTTAGAAACCAGTTACACATCACCCTGATTTCTTCACTGTCCTGCCAATATTGCTTCTTCCTAGCAAGACTGAAGTGCCACCACTTCGGAGGTAGCAGATGGGGGCACACAAGACCTGCACAGAGCACAAGCATTGTTCATGCAAACTCAGTGAGACTCTGATAACTCTTCATAGAAGAATCATACAATTATTGAGGTCAGAAGGGACTTCAGAGGTGTTTGGTCAAACCTTGTACTCGAAGCAGGACCAACTTTTCTAGGTTGCTAATTTGCTAGCTAGGAGCTAGATCCAAATTCAAAATCAACAGTAGGTTGCTCAGGGACTTGTTCAGTCAAGTTTTTATTATCTCCAAAGATTAAAATCTCACATTTTTTCTGCTGTTTCATTTTTTTCTTTGGATGAACAAATGCAGATCTCATGAACAATGTTATCCTGAGAATGTAATTGCTCTTGGAAATATTTGGCCACTGTAGTGAAGGACTATAGTGATACTGAGAATAGTTGGATGTGTGGGTGAAAGAAGCCTAAGGAGCTGGGATGATACAGCCCTGTAGCCTTCTGTCCTAATACAGCTTTTTATCTCCCAGTTAAGATTATTTCATTCTTCCCTCTATTTGTTCAGCATTAACTATTCACAATGCTGCTCGATGGCCTATATCATAGAGAAAGTGGGATTCTGAGTACCCAACTTGAGCCATTTCAATCTTCTTTGAATTAACAGATCCCAGTGAACTCCACGTCTTCCAGATCAATTGTAGCAGTTGTGTTCTACTCTGCATGGCAGCAGCAATGGCCTTGAGGTGGGATTTGAGATCAAACTCACTCAGTTGCAATATCCACAGGGTTGTTTTCATAGCAATTTAGCCATGATTTTCCAGGGGTGGGTTGGATAAGCATTGGCTCCCCTTCTGGACTAGCAGCTGAAAGCTTGAGGGGTGTGCTGAGGTCTAGAAGTCTCTGATCAGGCAATCAAACTGCTCTCCAAATAGAAGGTCTTCAAACCCTATATGAAGGAGATAATTTTTTACTACAGATGCAAGAAAGAGTGTCTGGAAGCAAAAGCAACAGCAGAAGTAAAGTGTAGATTTTTTACAGATAATTTAATTAGCTGTCAGACCTACTTACCACTAGAGGAAATAAACTTCCCACCCAGAAATCTCTTTAAAAATCCAGCAGCTTTTGTTTTTATCTACTGTTCTAGGGATGAGGCGGAAAATATTTGTTGAAACATGATTTATGCAGAAAGATGATCCTGATCATCAATAATGCCCTATTTGGACTTAAGCCACCTTACCTGATCATTATTATGAAATATCCAGTGCTTACCCAATTACTCAGTGTGAATGATAACTCAGTGAGCCAAGCTTTCTTCATCATTTGAGACCAGTGGAAGACACGGCCCTGCAGCAGATCCCCCATGGGCTTTCTCACAACATTCGTTTCATCTTACATTTCACTTTGCACCTAAGGATGTTTTAGTAAACTGAAAGTTGTGTTTATCTCAGGGCAGAATAGATTATCCAGCCTGTCTGAAATCTAAAATGGGAAAAAGGAAAACAATAGTAAAAGAGATGGGTTCTTCTACATGGATTTGTTCTTCCCTCTAAAATGTAAGTTGTCCAAACTATACTCCAGGCAAATTGCTTCACTGTTTCAAAAGCGTGCCCGAAATGCTAATTTGCAATTAATAACCAAATTGCATTGACATTCCAGTGCCAACTTTTAAATAATTACAGAGTCACAGAACAGCATGAAAATTAACTGCAGTTCCTGAGGCAACTGAGACCCCGAGGACTAATATTGTGCAATTATCAGAAGGTAAATTCACTCAGACTTACCCTGTGCTCACAGTGGAAACAGCAAGGCAGTTAGACTTGAAGAGCACTCGGATGACAAGGAAACCTGATGATTAGTTAGCATCAAGAGTGGATTTAGTGGGGAGTTGGCGAGGCCCCATTCACATCATCACCATTCCATTCACATCATCACCATTCCATTCACATAATCATCAGGTTCCCATTTCCTATTATCATCAGCGAGGGGGCATGTGCTGCTGGTCAGAGGGCAAGGAGTTTCTTTTAATATGATGGAATGATTTGTTTCAGCATTAATGAAGTGTCAGTATATGAGGAACTCTTCTTAGATTGTTTCCCCCTCTTTATTAAGTGGATTTCTTAATTGCTGTCTTCTTAAATGCGGCCATCTTCACAACCAAGACACCTAACCCTCTCTGACTTTTAAAAATGAAATGCTCAGATTGTGTCTGCCCAGCATAATAGAGCAGGAAGCCTGGATGTGGTAATGTCTCCGTTGTGTGCTTGGGGTTGTTCAGCCTGGAGAAGGTGCCAGGGAGACCTTAGAACAACTTACACTATCTGAAGGGGCTCCAGGAAAGCTGGAGAGGGACTTTTGACAAGAGCATGGAGTGATAGAACCAGGGGAAATGGGCTCAAACTAAGGGAAGGTAGATTTAGATTGGATATTAGGAAGAAATTCTTTCCTATGAGGGTGGTGAGATACTGGTTATCCAAAGAGGTTATGGATGGCCCCTCCCTGGAAGTGTTCAAGGCCAGATTGGATCAGGCTTGGAGAAACTTGGCATAGTGGAAGGTGTCCCTGCTTATTGCAGGGGGGATGGAACTAGATGAATTTAAAGGTTCCTTCCAACCCAAACCATTTGAATCCATTTCAACACAGGTGCAATATACATCCAGGACACTGGCCATGGAAACTGGGAAGACTTTCTGGATCCAACACTACATTGGGTCTAAAGGACTCAGGGCTGAAGCTTTATGTAGGTAAAATTTTGGTAGGTGTTGTGCTGTGCAAACTTACTACACTCCTATAGTAATTCATAACCATGGAGGGAGCGCGGCTGCTGAAGACACCAGTAGAAAAGGACAAGGAGCTCTCTAGAGCTGGGAACTGTTTAGGGTCTTCCTCCTTACAAGTCTAACTGCCAAGGAGAAAGGGAGAATGACTGTACCCTTCCCATATGGGGAAATGGTAGACAAAGATCCGCAGACACTTCTTTATCGTGAGTCTATGGATGCTGCAGCCCAGAAGTTGTTGAGAACTTCAAGTTAGTGGAGAACTGCTAGTTGACTGTGCTACTCCACTGCCAGGAATTCATGGCAAGAATGGAAACATTGTGATATGAGAGCAATACAGGCTTTCATGGCATCTCAGATCCAGAGCTCTGACTGTGATGCAGTTCCTCCAGTTAGGTGGACCTGTCGTTTGATAGACCATTCCCATGAACATGTAACCTGCATTCATGAGTTCCTTGGAAAGGCCAGTTCCAAGCCTTTGAACTTGTTTTGTGGGATCACAGAACCAGTTTCCCAGAAGGGTATAGATTAGGACATCTTGACCATTTTAACACTGAAATACCCATGTCTGGTAGAGTCCAGTGACATCTTTCTTGTCCTTCTTACCAAATATTTCTGACTTAGTACCTGTCTTAACTTCCTGTTTGCAGTGTTGGCCCACAGTCACTTTTAAATCTTCCTATATATCTACCCACCTCTCTTACTGCTGAATGGATGTTTCCTCTTGGAAACAAGCTGTGATACTATAGTGCTTAGCTTTGCCCACCATAATGATTTTCAATTACCTCCCCCCCCACCTTTGTGAGCACAAAATCAATAGGAAAGAAAATAACCAAGACTTTTTGATTTTTCTTTAATATCTTTGTCTGCTTAGGACGCATGCTAACCTAAAAGGAAGTAGAATATCTTTTGCCTCTGTTTATTAGACATTGAATCAAGACAGAGAAAAGGAAACATCTATTGATCAACTGACCTAAATTACAATTGACTGCAGTCTATTATCATAACGTGTCTACAATTATGCCAAGTTCCTTATTCCCCAAAGGACTCTATATCAGAGACAAGACTTCATCAACATGCCCAGCCTGGCTCCCCATCTTGATTTCTGCTGACAAACATTAATAAGGTTTCTAGATACTTTTTTTTTCAGAGCAATCTGCTGGCTTCTTGCCTTCCCATTCCTTTTAAAGGACACATACACATATTTAAAGAGAACAGTTTTCAGGACAGCATTCTGACATACATGAGCATATTTTAGCTCTTGTTGGAAAGAAGAGGATTCATCATAAATTCTGTACAGCCCCTCAGATCCCAGGGATTTCATGGGCAATTGAAATTATTCCCCTTTCCACTCCCCTTCATGTGTTCATCCCAAGTGTTTTTTTGCTTTTTCATAAGCAGAATTTGATAGTTAAAGTGATTTCTGGTCTTGTACCACACACACTCATCCATCTTAATATGTAATATGTGATATTTTCTCAAAGGTTAATATTCACATCTATTTTTGATACTCATAAATTGTCATAGTTGCAAATATTACAGCCTATTACTTCATTTTAATAAATAACACATGTACTGCACTTTGCTCTCTCAAAATTTTCCAAAGATATCAGTGATATACCTAATGCTCCAGAAATTCCCCTTTGTTCCTGGGAATGATTTTCATTATCTAAGGATGTATTTTCAGTATTGATTACATTTAACATGTTAGCCATCATACCAAACTTTATATATGTAGTTTATTATACAGCCATTATGTGGGCAACACAGAATTCCAGACAGTGTCTAGACCCTGGTGCACAAATGAGACAGAGATAGGATGGAAGCAACATGGAAGATAGTTTTCTCAGATCTGTGGTTGGCATTTTTCCATGTGATAGCTTTTATATTAGAAAGATCCCCCCTGTTGTGATCCAGCTCATCACTACAGAGTCAGGAGACATACTCACTTTTGATGATTAGTTTATTTTCTTTTCCAGAAACAACAGGGAAAAAAAATTGCATTTCTCTTTCTTTTGTGGAAAAATTCTGTTCTAGTTTGCCTCAGATCTAATTATCTTCCTGCTCTACACAGAAATATCTTGTCTGTGTCTATATTAAGGTATCAAATCCAACAGCTACTCATGGAAATGGGGTCCAGAGATCAGAGAAATTTACTGGCTTACAAAAATCTAAAGGCAAAAAATCCTGATCCTCTCATTTACCCCCTCTAATTAGAGACAAATACCTTCAGGAGAAGTGATGTACCTGTGAATTAGAGCACATTCCCACAGCTTTTGGCTCCTTTTTGAGGGCAACATTACAGATTGCCTAATGTTATTTTTAAGAACATAAGCCAAACTCTATGATTCTCTTCCCAGGATAAAAATAAGCCAAACAGCTATAGTGAATGAAATGAAAAATATTTTATCTTTGACTTGCCTGTTCACCAAAACCTCTATGTACCCATTTGGCAAAACCACACAAATACGAAAAAGTTATCCATATCCTTGAAATATCAAAAAGATGCTGGTAGTGGTCATGTTCTGGATGCAAAATTCATTTACATGCCAAATATTGCACACAAGTTCTGTGTAGTCCAGAAATACCCTAAAAGCTGAATAATGAGCACTCTTAAAAGGTCTTGATTTTGCCCTTTAGAGAAGTCATTTATTCATAATAGAGTTTATGACTGGCTCTCCCATATACTTTGATATTAGTTGGTGACAATAGTGATACCTTGGTCAGCCAGTTGAGGGACAGAGTGGCAGGTTTAGGAAGGCATAAAGCATGAAGGAATATTATTTTAAGGTACTATGGAGAATATCATTATAACTGCTTATAACATCTTTTCTAACTAAGAATGTTTTCCAGTGAATTGGCCCTTGTTAGTCAGGCTCCACTGCTGTCTTCATGGTTAAAAGGAAGCAAAATTTAATACCTGTCAGCATTAAGTCTTTAAGCACTTAAATTACAGTGAATGGTCATCCAGACACATACAGCAGGATATGTACTTTTTATTTTGTGAAAAGATCTGACTGGGAAAAGATGAGATTATCTTGTTTGTCTTCTGGTATCCCTTATTCCAAGTGTGTGATCATGGCCTGTGCATAGTCATCTTAGAAAAAAAAAAAAAAATAAAGAAAAGGAAAAAAAAAGACAAATAAGGAAAAAAAAAAGGTGAAAAAAAGGGAAAAAAATAAAAAAATAATTTCTGCTCCTGACTCCCTGGAAAAATTGTTATACAGATTCATATCTCTGACAGTCCATTCGTCATTGTCCCTTGGACAATTACAGCACACAACATGACACTGGAGCTGCACAGCTGCTGGTTAAGCCATATTCAGCTTCATGATTGGACTTTCCAATAGGAATTCAAGCCATGGTGGTTAAAAGACACAGGAAAGGAGACAGGAGCAGAGATCAGCCCATTTAGCAGCTGTGTGCATTGGGGATTATTTGGAGATCTGGCAGTTTTCCTTCTCCATGAGATACATTTTTCACTCAGGGAAATTTATTGAAAGAGTGGAATAAGTCCTGTGGAAGCCATTGAGCTGGTCAGGGGGATGGAGTACAAACAAGGAAATGAGATCTTCTTTTAGAGAACTTTGTGTGACCGGAGTTTTGCATTTCTGGAAGGCAGCCATGGTCTAATGGTCTAATGGTCAGGAATATGATGGGATAAAGGTTGGACTTGATGACCCTGGAGGTCTCTTTCAACCATAATGATTCTATGATTCTGTGAACAGAGGGACTGGGCATGAACTAACATGTATGGCCAACATGTAAATCGTCATAGCAAAGATTTCTACATGGACATAGTGAACTTCTCAACACAAACACAAAATCCTCAAATTGAGCCTGGAGAAAAAAAACCAAACAACTAATTGGGAAAAGACAAGTTTAGGGAGATTTTGATGAATAACAGCTCAGTTAAATCTAACTCAACTAGTAGTTATCTAAAGGAGATGATGATGTTAGTTGATGAATAGTAGTGTTAGTTGATGAACACTAGCCTATAATGATGCAGTAATTTGTCTAAGCTCCAGAGCTCTCTGGAAATTGAACCAGAGACACAGCACTGTCCAAGATTTCCCTTGGGAAAGGACTGATAAATTGTACAACCAACCAAGGATTAATTCCATTCCTGAAGAGTTTAGATAACAGGAAAGTGCTAGCCCATTTTTTTTGGTGTTTTTGGGTTTTTATTTCTTGCACTGGAAAAAGATTCTGGTTCCCATTGTAAAATTTACCTCCTCTTTATTTCTGAGGGGTTTCAGCAGGTTAAGATAAAGGCGAACCAAAACTTTCCTTTGGAGCTCATCTTGACAAGAGAAGAAGACAGAGGTATTTTCAGACTTGTCCATTCACTTGTCCTGGTGAACAACATCTTTTTGCACTTTTTGGCGCAGAGATGAACTGTGAAATGAACTGAACACAACTGAGAACTGTGGTGGATTTGGGTTGAATACACAGGGTCTAGCACACTCTGAAGTCCTTAAATCAGCAGAGAGACTCCACTTCATTGTAGATGCGTTTCGATTGTTTGAACGTGGGACATGATACTTCGTTTTTACCTCCTTTGTGCTCTGGATTACACCAGAGTTCGTTGAACCAAGCTGAAATTTTGTAAGAGCAATAAAAAAATATGTGCTGTTTCAAATTATAAAAGAATTAAATATGGTTAAATTTGAATCCATTCTGGCAAAGTGCAGTAGTAAAAGGCCATTAGGTGAGCTGTCCATTTATAGAAAACGTAAGACATAAAATTCATTTTTAATGGACTGTTTCCATGGAAATGTTCTTTAGTGAAGACATTTTATAGTGTATTAAGCAGCACAGGGTGTTAAGCTGACTGTAGTGGTGGCTGTAATGCAGGGTCTATGGTTTGTAAAAAATTGAAACCGTAAAAAGGTTTACGGTCAAGAGAGTGAGGAATATTTCAAACCCATTTATCACTCACCTGGCAAAATTGAGTGCTAAAACTCAACACACCTACCGAAGTGGAATCCCCTCATTAGCTCATTACCGGAATGCCTCAGAAAGAGAGAGAAAATGTGTTCCTTGATTATGGAGGTAATAATAATTATAGATAATTTGTACATCCTCATTCCATTACCTGATGGAATCTTGAAGTATTTTCCAAATATTAATTAAATAACTCACTCTACACAGTAAAATCACTCTGCATAATAAAATCTTGCTTTTATTTGCAACTTGCTCCTTATGCCCATGCCTAATGGTTGCCATTTAATGTTGGAATTTCACTTAACATGCTGCTGAGACTGTGGTCTAGGCAGAAGAAGCCCATGACTCAAGTCCAGAGACAATTTGGTCCATGTCCCAGAGACTGTAAAAATCAGGTAAGAATTAAAAAGGCTGGGAGGAAAAGCAGAGTCTCAGAAGGGAAGAAGATATGTTTGTTATTTTGAGACATTGCTCTTCCAGACAAAGAAGATATCCTGTGTGAGTTCAGTCAGCATCTCTTTGACAGTAAATCTGAGGGGTCTAAGACAACATGGTTAAGCTCTTCCAGTGACTCAAAGGGCTCCCCTTTACTGTGGACTCCAGCAAAATCAGGCTCTGATGGAGTGATGTTGATTCCTCTTTTTTACATGCACGAGAAGATCAGTCAGTGCTCTCTGGGCAGTGCAGATCTAAATAACTGGCTCCACTTGCATATGCAGGAGAACCATACCAGGTCAAAGCTCCCCTTATCTGAGCTATTGTGCACTGTGCAGTGCATTTATTCCAGGGAGGGGCAGCCACAGCTTCTCTGGACAACCTGGGCCAGTGTCTCATCACCTTCACAGGAAAAAATTCCTTCCTAACATCCAATCTAAATCTCCCCTCTTGCAGTTTGAAACCATTTTCCTCCATCCTATCACTCCATGCCCTTGTCAAAAGCCCCTCTCCAGCTTTCCTGTAACCCCTTCAGTCACTGGAAGGTGCTCTAAGGTCTCCCTGGAGCCTTCTCTTCTCCAGGCTGAACAACCCCAAGTCTCTCAGCCTGTCTTCAGAGCAGAGCTGCTCCAGCTGCCTGATCATCTTCATGGCCTCCTCTGGGCTTGATCCAACAGCTCCATGTCCTTCTTATGTTGGGGACCCGAGAGCTGGAGACAGCACTGCAGGGGAGGTCTCCTGAGAACCAAGCAGAGGGGGAGAATCCCCTCCCTTGCCCTGCTGCTCACACTGCTTTTAATATCACCCAGGATACTTGTTGGTTTTCTGGGCTGCAAGCACACACTGACAGCTCATGTTGATTTTCTCATCAACCAACACCCCCAAGTCCTTCTCCTCAGGGCTGTTTTCAATCCATTCTCCACTCAGCCTGTGTTTGTGCTTGAGATAGCCCCAACTCAGATACAGGACCTTGCACTTGGCCTTGTTGAGCTTCATGAATTTTCATTAGGAGTTATTTTACCTTCTCTTGAATTGAAGGCAAGCTTAAATTCCACCTGCACTGTAGTAGAGAAGTCCCAGAGCTGGGCAAAAAAAAATGTACTGAAATGGAGTTAAAATTCAGCCTGGTTACATCTGGGCTCGTGCATATAGACATAAGTCAAATTAAAAGAAGCTTTCCATTTATAAGTTGAGTCTACTGTAAAGATCAGGCATAATAGTGTTTCTGAAATATTCTGAAGCATTTTAAGCACTGGCACAGCAGGAGCATCCCCTCTTGTTCAATATGACTGAACAGCTGAATAAGGATGAGGGCAACTTCGGCTGATTGTAGCTCATTTCAACCTTCACACTCACTCCTGGGAGACTACTGACTGCGCACAGCACAGCAGGAATTTAATCCAGAGGTCAAACTGCCATGAGTTCGGCAAACTGAAGGTCTATTGGAAATCCAGAGGGAGGCTGCATTGAAACACATCAATCCAGCACCTTCCTCCCTCCAGCCTGTTAGTTGGGGACCCACTGTACTGGAACAAGCCGTAATAAATGACCCTGCTCTTTCCTCCATATAGAAGCAGGAAGGGACTACTTTGCTAGCCAGCTGGCCCCTGTTAATAAAAGTGTATTACCAATGACCCAGAGGTGTGTTTAGCCAATCCTCTGATTTTGTTTTTGGTTTCTTTCTCTGGCATTCAGAGAAGCAGAAGGAAGTTGCTTTAATGTGAACTGACAATTCCAAACTGGGATCATTTCTTTCTATCAAAGAGCATAAATGGCCAAGAATAGCCTTCAGGTCTGATGATAGCCAGCCACAGAGGGAGTTAACTCTGATGCCTCTTCCTTTCCCTTCTCTAAGTACCACTTTTCTGAATCCATTTACAGAACCCAAGTGATGTCCTGGCAACCCCCATCCTCCCAGAGCTAATCCTACATGGCCAAATATGTCCTGACGCTTTTCTCACTCAAAATCCAGGCTTTCATGCTGCTCCACCAACATCACCTCACTTTTAACCACATCTTCAATGGTTTTAAGCAGTGCCATCATGGCAAATCTGAGCTGAGCTGCTCCTTCTCAGGTCTTCCAACCTGCATTGGTACCAACCTGTGTCAACTTTGGCTACTCCATTCATGAGCCTCTCTGAAATAGAACCCTATCTGGTAGAGCTGGTAGAAGATGGAAATCAGAACACATCTCAACATGGTCATATTCATTTAGAATGTCTTTCTGGTTTCTATTTTCTCAAAATGAGTGTTTTAGCCAGCTCTGATTCTTCTGCTATTTCCATAGTGAAAGGATGATAGGAAACGGCTTTAAATTGCATCAGGGGAGATTCAGATTGGGCACTAGGAAAAATTTCTTCACTGTAAGGGTGATTGGGTATTGGAATGGGTTGCCCAGGGAGGTGGTGGAGTCACCGACCCTGAAGGTGTTCAAGAGGCGTCTGGATGTGGCGCTGGTGATGTGGGTGAGTGGTGATGTAGGTAGGTGGTTGGACTGGGTGATCTTGAAGGTCTCTTCCAACTTTGATGACTCTATGATTCTATGATTCTGTGATTCTATGATTCTATGAGTCTGTGATTCTATTCCAAAAGGCCATGCTCTGGTTTAGTATGCAAATGGTTTTCTTTTAAAGGGTTTAAAAAGAGCTTAGGTAATATGTTTAATTACTCTTTCCATTCAAAAATACTTAAAAGTGTATCCAGTGGTGGTTTTTGTGTCTGCTCAGCAACGGTTCATGAATGTTTTGGTTAATTCTGGATAAAATGTTTTGGGAGAAAGCAATGCAGTTATTTTTGTGAGTACTCACAAGCACAAATGCAGGCCAATATCTTACACAAATCTTTCTTCTTCAGAAAAGAATTCCCCAAGTGCTAAAACCTCATGGACCCAGTGGGCTGAAAAACATACCAAAAATAACAACCAACACATTGCAGCAACTCTGTTCCCTCACCTTGTGCTGCTGAGTGTCTTTACAGTATATGAAGAACAGCCTTAAAGGGGAATGAGGTAGATCAAGCCCTATGTCTTATATATTCTCCGTGCATATATCTCAAGTGTCTGTACTTTGTGCTCAAAGTGTTGACACAATGCCTAGGAATAGCTCAACATATGCCTTGGAAGAGCTTTGTTAGTTGACTGGTCCAAATCTGGCCCTGATTTATGCACACAGGTTCAATGAAAACTTAACCTGTGAGAGAAGTTGAGTGTGCTCAGACTTTCTACCTTCAAAGAGCTCCAGAATTCTGGCTAAGGCATTATTTAACTGTAAGCTTCTGTATAACAATGTAAGCACAAGCAGAACCTGACTGACTAATGGGCTGATACCAACATTTAATTAGTCTTGTTCATGACCTCTTATGCATTCAGGAGGCTGATGACTTAACAACATCTCTCAAAAAGGTGTGAAATTCTGTTCAAAGTGATCCAGATTCATGGGATGCTGACATGCAGCAATTACTTTGACTGTTAATACCATTGCTGTCCTTATACTTTAGTATTTGCTCTTATGAACAAAAGACTTTGTATATTGGTTTAATCTTTCTTCAGTAGAAAGCTGGTGATGTAGTTTAGCCAGTGAAAAAAAGTCAAATGTCCTTGCCTCCTTTCCTTGTCTCTCTGGGGAGACCTTAGAGCACTTTCCAGTACCTGAAGGGGCTCCAGGAAAGCTGGAGAGGAACTTTTGACAAGGGCATGAAGTGATGGGACGAGGGGGAATGGGTTCAAACTGAAAGAGGGGAGATTTAGATTGGATATTAGGAAGAAATTCTTTCCTGTGGGGGTGGTGAGACTGATACAGGTTGCCCAGCGAAGCTGTGGCTGCCCCTCCCTGGCAGCGTTGAAGACCAGGTTGGATGGGGCTTGGAGCAACCTGATCTACTGAGAGATGTCACTGCCCATGGCAGGAGGACAGAACTGGATAATCTCTAAGGTACCTTCCAACCCAAACCATTCTGTGATTCTATGGTTCCATGACTCTATGCCTCCAGCCATACACAAGAATACTACTTAACTAATCAGATTACCTAAGAATAGAAAAAGAATAACAATATGAAATGAGATGGGGTTTTGAACCACCTTGTATAATACAGGACCGTGATACCCTGGCATTGTTCCTGGGTATTTAATTTCTCAGTGGGAATAAGTCAGAAAGAAACAGAAGTAAAAGTATCAGGAAGGGAAGAAAATGCCTTCAGGGAACTTGCATCTTACTGGAGAGGCAGGAACAGTGAAGAGAGAGACAAAACTTGTGAATAAAAATGAGCCCAAGAATTAAAGCCTTAGAAAGGTATTTCCTCTCAGCAGAGAGATGAACACCCAGGGGATCAGAATAAACCACACAGACCCACCGGGGGACTATTTGTGGAAGTGAAGCTGCTGTTGCATAGTAATTGCTCTACCATAAGCAGTTTTGGGGTTTTTGTGGAATTTTTGGGGTTGTTTTGTTTGTTTGTTTTTTTTCCTATCGTATATGTCCTGCATTTTTTCTCATGGAGCAAAGGTGAACATAAACCCAAAATAAAACAAAAGATAGCTTATGAAAAGTGCCCACTCAATTTACCATTCGCCACAGACTCCTAAAAGGAAGATTTATCCCTGCTGAATAAACCCACCCAAGGCACAGTTGTGCACTGTCTAAAGCCAGTTGAGAAAGATTTGTGAAATTCTACCTTAGCATAGGCAAAAAAAAATCTGAGAAAAGTGGGGAGTGGGAATGTTGGACTTTTTTACAGGGGTCATGATGCAGAGACACCATCCTACAGCCCTGCTTTTTCTCAATCTGTATGGATTGTCTTGGACAAAAGGGTGGCCATGGAAATCCAGCAAGGAAAGGGTGAGGCAGAATCATCCCTTTCCTTCCCTCGGCCTATAAAATGCATGGCTTCAGGCCAAAGTGAGACACAGTGTTGAGTAGGTATTTAACACCCAGTAAATCTTTACCTGCAGTAGGAAAAACTCTAGGCTTGAAACTTTCCCTTGCTAATTTAGCTAAGTGTTGCAGTGACCAGACTTGGAAATGCCTCAGGGCTTGCCAAGCCATTTGGCACGATCTGCTGTCCTCTCTCTTATCTCAAGTGCAGCCTTTTTTTTTATTAATAGAGGCTATAAAATATTCCTTTATTTTATGGCAGCACAAATATTCCTATATGTTCAGCTATTAAAAGAAAAAAAAAAAGGAAAAAGACCTTTCTCACAAAGCCTGGGTATATGTGGGTGGCTTGAAACCTCACTCTGTGAGAGATGATACAGCCCTGACAGATAGCTGGTAGGAGCAATCCTAAGAAAACGTCTCTCCTTGGGCTGCCCATACACTTAATGAGGCCTTTCCATTTGGCTTCTCTATTTCATCTCTGCTGTCCCATTAATGGCTCCACTTCTCCTGGTGGCTGCTCCTCACGTGCTGCCCATTAAGGAGAGATTAACCAGTGATGGATGGCAGCCTGATTCCCTGAAAGCACGGTTGACATTCAGATGTATAGCACGGAACTCATTAGGAGCAAGGCTGGTTTCAGTAATAATAAACACTTAGCAAGTTGCCTGTCTGATTCCCCACCCTGCTCTCCCATCAGGGCTGCACATGTCTCTTTGAGACAGAGATGTGGAGGACTTGCAGGGTAAAATGAAAAAACAAACAAACAAACAAAAAATTGAATAAAAATTTAAAAAATTAAATTAAAAATAAAAGTTAAAATAAAAATAATTTTTAAAAAAGGGAAGGGAAAGAAAAATATAGGACAAAATAAGTATATTTAATGGGCATGAATGATATAGAAAGATGAACCTTGAAAGGCACTGAGAGGGAAAATATTGCAATGACTTGCCTAATGTACATGTGGGTATCAGTGCTGTGGGACAAGAGAAATCAGGACTATCTTCAGGGTTTGGGAACTCTCATGGGAAATACACCCCCATTCCCCCCCACTGAGCAACAGACTTTATCTCAGGTAATGATGTCCTCATCATTTCAACCACGGCTGAGCTTCTCTCTGATTTAACTCATTCGTTCTCACATTGATCCCAGGAAGGAAGGAGGGAAGTGAAAAAAATATGATTTTCCAGCTAACGTCCAAATTTCCCAGCATTTGTGCATGCAAAAGAAGGGATTTTAAGTTCTCAGTTTAAAATCTTTATTTCATCCTTCAATCCACAATGTCTCTTCTGTTTATGCAGTTTAATGGCCCAATCCTCCACTATTATGTTTGGTAACCAAAGCAGGGCAAGATAATCCAGGTGAGGGGGTCCATTAAAATGGGATTTGAGGTTGAATACAAGAGGCTGCTAACCCATCATATGACCATATTTATGGGTAATCCTAGACATAATAAAACCTTTAGGATCCTCTTTAATCTGCCCTAGAATATAACAGGGATGTGATTGCTCACTGAAAATACCTAAATTATACCTAGACGAAGAAATATGGGCATAAATAAGTTCACACCTATATGTACTGTTGGTACTAAGAGAATGCAACCATGCAGAATGCATTTACAGGTTCTTAGGTGGTTTAGCTTTAGTTTGGGCAGAGAATGCAGATTTTAAAGGGGGGACATATTATGATGTTTGATTTTGTCGAAAATATCAGGTCGAGTGAGATTTGCAGTTGTACTTGTATGTAGATCTCTTCCCTAAAGAGAAGTTTTGTTGACCTGCCCAAACAATTAAACATTTAAAATTCTACAAGGTAGAAAGTAAAATTTTTTAAGGACAGGCTAGAAGATATCTGAGTACTTTCAGGTTAGCTAGAAGGGAAAAAAATATATTTTTTGTCCTCCTAAAAATTTGTTGGCTTTGGTCTTGGGAAAGTGAAAAGGAAATAGAAGAGAATGAGAGCAGAGAGCAGATGGGGAGCTCTGAAGAGCAGGGCTTGTGTCTTCTGTTGCTGTAGGGAGAGAGAATTGTAGGAGAAAGCTCGGTCAGAGAGATCATCCCACCAAAACCCATCCCATTTACCCAGCTTCTTCCTTGGCAGCAATAGCAAACTTCAGTGGCAAGGCAGGTGGCAGACAACGACCATGTTACTCCCTTAGACTATTTCTTCTGCTGCTTAAGTCCAGAGCTAGCCCTGAAAAGTCTCTGTCCAAGGAATGGTCCCATCAATTCAAAACAGGGCTGCTCTAGGAAGCTGTTTGCTGCACTGGAGACCGAAATGACTTTAATTCAATCAAGAATCAGTTTGTTTTCCTGGTGCTGAAGAAGAAAATTGGAAAAGTGGAAAGGGACGCAACACTAATTAACCTTGCCTGTGATGGAGAATTACTGCAATTATTTCGCAACATGACTCCAAAGAGAGCAGCACTGGCTTTATATACAATGTGTCACCATTATTATGAACTGTACTAGCCACAGCGTTGTGTGAGATTATTCCTCTATGTGATGTGTGTAACGTGCTGAGAGGGGAAACCAGCCCTGTTACACAAGAGGGCACAGAGCATTGCAGCAGGGTTAGCAGAATACAAATTACCTCTACAAACTGCATTTATTTTTAGCCAAGAGCTCCAAAGAACAGCTACGAATCGTTCTTCAGGGAAGACTCTGGCAGGACAAAAAAGCAACACGCTGTTACATTCACCCCCTGGCAAAAGTTGAAATGTTGAGCAATGGGAAGTGGCTTCCACTGGAAGTTTGGGACTTGCTCCAATCCAAAGGTTGTGCTCATTTCTCTTCCTTCTTTTCTGCCATTGAGAAATGCCAGAGGGCAAGTGGCAGCCAAGAGCTCCTTGCTTTATTGTGTGCATACAAAGGGATTTCTCCAGCAAGAGCTTTGTCTGATTTATCATAAAAATAAAAAGTCTGAATAACCTTGGGACTCCATCTCATGCCAAATGACTACGAGGGAGGGAATGTTTCCAACTCAAAGGACAAAGCTCTTGTGTTTGCTCAAACCAAAGGCACCGTCAGAAAAAACCCAAAGTGTTAAGAATAAAAAGTTTTAAAATGGCTTGATCAGCTAAAACTCCGGGGTCAGTTTCACACACAGCCTCTAGGGTAGGATAGGGTAGGATAGGATAGGATAGGATAGGATAGGATAGGATAGGATAGGATATAATGGAATGGAATGGAATGAGTTGGAAGGGACCTCAAAGATCATCTAGTTCCAACCTCCCCTCTTCTTGTTTAGAAACTCCTTAAGGATCAAAGTTTCAGCAAAAAGGTAACAGCTCAAGAACCTTATGAATATGGTAAAGAAACATTAGAAAAACAATTCATAGAGGACACAACTCTCCCTTTTCCCTTTGCATACATATTTTCAATAACATTAGAACTATTAAGCCGAAGAAGTAATCCATCTTTTTCTCCCTCAAGTGTAGATGACAAGTATGGTTACAAAAGCCATGTCCTGAAGGATGTTAGAGGGTCTGCTGCTATGTTCCACATTTTCCAAACTCCAGTGCTGCCAGCAGTGGAAAGGGTACTCCACAAAACTCACTATTTAAGAGTTTTGGTTGATAAGGACATTAATTGAATGAGAGGACAAAAGGCAACAGTAAGTTCTAAATGATGGGCAGCTGAAGAGCGTGGAGGAGAGGATATGTATGAAGTATTGTTGTGTACAGTCAACATGTGGTTGTTTCTTTTTCATCTTTCTTGCAAAGTTTGAATTTGATGTGAGCAAAGAATGGATATTAATGGAGACATCTTGAGGCAGGAACAATGCCTGTTTAGAAGAAGGAGATGAGGAAATACACAAACAAGACCAGCCACAAAAAGCAACAATAATAGCTTCAAAACAAAGCTGCTTGTAAAATCAACAGCTGGAGATTACACAAAAGGTGACCTTTGTCCTGTTATTGAATATGGACACGACCTCTTCCATTTGAGTAACATTCACATACACTCCTCTAAGGAGCCGAAGTGTTGGCTGAACAATAGCTTTCAGCTTACTATAGCATGTTTTCTCAACAGAGAGTTTCAAAATGGAGAGAATGATACTGTTTGTACCATTGTAGTGAGAAGGATGAGAAGCCAAACAGGGAATAGGATCTAGCAGTAGCTGGAGAAGGTGCAGGATTTTGAATAGGGTACCTGTAATACCGTGTTCAGTTCTGGGCCCCTCACTACAAGAAGGGCATTGAGGTACTGGAGTGGATCCAGAGAAGGGCAACAAAGCTGGTGGAGGGTCTGGAGCACAGGTCTTATGGGGAGCAGCTGAGGGAGCTGGGGCTATTTAGTCTGAAGAAAAGGAGGCTCAGGGGAGACCTTATCACTCTCTACAACTCCCTGAAAGGAGGCTGGAGCAAAAGGGTGGCTGATCTCTTCTCCCAAGTGACAAATGATAGGATAAGAGGGAACACCCTCAAGCTGCACCAGGGGAAGTTCAGGCTGGATATTAGGAAAACATTTTTTACAGAATGGGTGGTCAGTCATTGGAACAGGCTGCCCAGGGAAGTGGTGGAGTCATCGACTCTGGAAGTATTCAAAGAACATTTGGATGTGACCTTTGGGGATATGGTGGACTTGGCAGTCAGGGAGCGGCAGCCACAGCTTCTCTGGGCAGCTTGTGCCAGGGTCTCACCACTCTTACAGCAAAGAATTTCTTCCTAATATCCAATCTTAACTCACCTCCTTTCAGTCTGAAACTAATTCTTGTCCCAAATCCAGCATCTAATATTTGTACAGATGAAGACAGGAAAATGTCAGTTCTGTCTGTAGCTGGTGAGCACTTCTCTAACAGTCACAAATGCACAGCAGTGGGGTGGTTAATAGTCTGTCTTCAACCCAGATGATTGCTAAGAGTTGAATAGGTCTAAGTTGCAGTGTCTAGGGTGGAATGCACCATGAAGAATTGCAAGGTTTCCCTCACCTCTGTACGAACCATGAAACAAAGTTGTTTTAAGCTCAAATTAAAGTGCTCTGAGATAAGTTGGACCACTTTTATGGGACCCATAAAAGGTGCATAGTGTCCTCTGATGGTATCTGAGAGCTGAGCAAAGAAATTTCTTTCCTTCTATAATACTTATGCCTGCTCTTTCCAGTAAGGATGCCAAGACATAGAGAGAATTTATACACAGACCTCATTATCCAACTCTAATTTTGTGGAGTCATAATATTGAAGAAAATATCTCAGTCCCTTATGGTCTGTTGTGCAAAGCAGACACACACATATAATCTGCTCTATTATCTCCTTAGCTTGTCTCATCTTGTGGTGGAAATTCCAGCATGCTCATGTTTAGGAAATGCTGACAGCAAAGGTTTTTCCTCTGAACTTCAAAGGGAAGATAGAAAAACAGGAGAAGAGCCCCACAATCCTCTCACCAGCAAATCCCAGGAACTTTGGAGTGAGGACATCTGCTATGGAGGATAAAACATAAAGACAACACTGATTAACAGTGAATGAGTAAATGTTGGGACAATTTTCCTCTGAACTGGTCAGGGTTTAGTATTCTTCTGTTTCAATATTCCATTTACTATATAATATTGCACAAATACATTTATGATTTAGTAATAAATTGGTTATTTAATTTTTACTAGAAGTGAAGATGAAAGCCTCAGTTTGCACAGGTTGATGACCAAATACCTCTGTAACTCTATGTAGAGGAAAATACATACAAGGCTGAGACAGAACTGGAGTAGGAAAGTATTTTTCCTCCTGGAGGGCTCTGGTTTCTCCAAATATTAGCCAGATATCCAAATATTAGCCAGATATCTCAATTTCTGGGGTCTGTGGTTAAAGAATGTTCTGATAATAATTAGTCTTAGTGATTTAAATAACCAGATGCCACCTGGTCCTACTCAATTCTTGAATTACTTTGGGGTCTGAGAATTCATAGTCTGGCTGACACTTGCAGAGGAGGATGTTGAGTACTCCAGGATACTGGTAACACTCTCTTTGATACAGTGCCTTCTCTTTTGATTCCCAGTGGAAAGCTGCTTAATAAAATGAGCATTTGGCATGAGTCTGTTGACCAACTTTACACCTTTATGTGAAAATCAAAATGCCACTGTCTGACAGGTAAATGATGTAATAGAAAAAGGATGAGAAGAAAAAAAGAAATAAGAAACAAAAAAAGAAAAAAGAAGACAAAGGAGGGATGAGTCCCTGAGAAATTCCCCCAAGCTCCAGGGAGTTAATAATTTGACACGAGTTGTGCCTAGTGCAGGGTCATAATTTCAGACAGAATGTCTAAAAATACAATGGAAAAGAAATCAGCATGAAAGAGCTTTGTAAATCCACTGATGGTGGAGAAGGAGCTAAAGGAGTAACTCATTGGGTGGTGAGGAAGTCTCAGATACATTTCGGTCTCTCCTTCCCCTTTCCCTGTGTCTCCTAGACCAGACTAACTTCTTCTGCATTAACACTGGGAACAGCTTGGGCATACTTTACATTTGCTGCCATTAAAGTAATAGGTCTGTCATCTAAACTCAGAAATGGATCAGGAGAGGAGAGGCAAGGAGGACACACGACTGAAAAATTAATTTGCAAGAATGTGAGCAGCAAGAAAAGTTGCCTTGGAGCTGCTCATTAGCCAAGCTGATGACAAAGTGAAAATAAAAAGAAGGTAAGTTTTCAGGCAGCTTTCTAACCAAGGTACTCAAACATCCATTCCCATCTGCCCAGGATGAGCAACTTTGAATGAATTAGGCTCATGTGCACCATATGTCTATTTATTTCCATCTTTATCCTCTTTGCAAAGCTGTTTGAAGACAGCATGCCAAGTTAATGTTTTAGAGGTTCAGCAAGATCAGTGCCTGGAACAAAAAAGCAGCAAACCAAAAAAGCATCCCCAACAATCCTCCCAAAAGAAAAAAAAAATAAAACAAACCCCCTGCCTAATCACTTTCACAAGAGAATTAACATAATTTGTCTCCACTTTAGATACTTCTACTGACAAATACAATAATTGCAGCAAAGTAAGTTGTAATTAATAGCTAATATTCAATTTAACTGAGTTTAAATAACAATTAGAAATGCATAAATTATCACCAAGCATAGGGATATAAACGATAAAAAGAAGGGCTGGGTAAACCAGGTCACTTAGTCCTAAATGTGTGGGCCTGAAGGCAAGAACAGCTGTTTGTAAGCTATTCATGATAATGTTTGCTCTTTTCTTGAAGATCTCTGTTCCTGGCTGGTGTTTGGCTTAGGAACAACAGACAACTCATGTAATCAGGACAGTTGTTAGGAGGGAGCTTTTAGGCATCTAACTGAAAGTTAAACAGAGCAAAACTAAGCCCTTTGAAGTTAATTTATGCATGCTCAAGTTTTGATGATATGTCACACCTGGACCTTCTGGGAAGTAACAACTTTTGCTATTAATGAAATGGAAGAATCCACTTTGGAAAGCCTCCTGAGCATCTGCTTTTGGGAGCTTGTGGATAAAAAAGAGAAAGGAAGGTGATGACAATAATTTTCAAGTGAAATGTCCTCAGGGAGTTGAGATCTGGCCTCTTACAAGTTTAAATGTGAGTTTTGTGCCATGAGAAGAGATGAGCTGGAAGCAGAGATCTCCTAGCTACTTAGAAAACAGGTACCCACGTGTAATATTTAGACTATGCATTTTATTGCCTTATCTTGATGAAAAATTACTTAATACATTTTAGTTTGGGCAGAAAAGCATTAATAATTGGTTTAATTCACTTCTGAAACATAGAATTATGTGACTAGAAATACACAAAAAATTCTAAACATCTGTTTTTCACTCAGTATTTGGTGGTACAGTTTTATGGAATTTATCTTTTTGTGGAAACAGTGATATATACCAGCTGATTGAAAACACTCTGCCAGCTGACAGAGAGAATTGTTTCAAATAATCCACATAAATGATGGGTGTGATGGTTACAAAAATCAGGTGTCTTCAGTGACTGCCCTGGAGGTCACAGGCTTCTCAAGGTTGTAAGAGATGGCAGAATGTCACAACCTGCATTTATAGTAGACAAAGTCAAACATGGCTAGACAGTTCGTAACATACTTAGGCTCTTAATTAATTTTTACTGTCTGCATTAGGCTAACCAACAAGGCAGTTATCAAGGTCTAAAATAGTTTCCTGAGGAACCAGACTCAATGAGATAACACTTTAAATCCCTACTTCCACTCTACTTGAGGTAAACATGAAGAGCACTCAGGTGGTTGCTCTTAAGCAATATAATTTTCTTATTCAGTTTGCACCAATAGTTACTCACTGGCTTTAGGTTCAATTCTGGTTGAGTTTTTTTCAAGATTTCATAGAATCATTGAATGATTTGGGTTGGAAGCCACCTTAAAGATCACCTAGTTCCAACCCCCCTGCCATGGGCAAGTGGTAGGACAAACGGGGAATGGTTTCAAACTGAAAGAGGGGAGATTTAGATTGGATATTAGGAAGAAGTTCTTTGCTATAAGGGTGGTGAGACCCTGGCCCAGGTTGCCCAGAGAAGCTGTGGCTGCCCCCCCCCGGCAGTGTTGAAGGCCAGGTTGGATGGGGCTTTGAGCAACCTAGTCTAGTGGGAGATGTTCTTGTCTGTGGCAGGGAGGTTAGGACCAGATGAGCTTTAAGGTCTCTTCAACCCAAAACATTCTATGATTCTATGATCAAGGCACTTCTTAATCTTTCATTTACCAAACAGATTCTAAAACTTTTTGTCAGTTAGCAAACTTATTTTTTGTGTGTTTTTTGGCCTTTCTTCTTTGTATCTCATGACGGTTTTTAAAACACATTCTTCCAGTATCAAACTTACCCATATCATGTGTACGGACCAAAATAATTTAATTAATCCTGCAGTAATCACATGCAGAATTTTTGCTGTATATTTACTCCAGGAAAGCAGTTAACATTGAATTGTTTGTACTGTCCACCCTGGAGGTGAAATGCTTTATAATGTCTCATTTTCTGAATGGCAGTCCTATTTGGATTAGTTGGTCTGCGTTGCTTGTTTCTGGATATAAAATTGTGCATTCAGAATGGTTAACGTGACTCCTCTTGGAATTGGTCAAGTTTCCCAAACAATTCCGATCTCTTTGTAGAGTCACTCTGCTCTACTGAGAGGCAATCATTGCCTTTCAGAAACACTGTCAGCAGTGGTTTTATTCTTATCCTCAAATCATTGATAATGATGTTGAATAGTTCTTGTAGAACGTGCGTCAGTGACGATTTGTCATTGACAAGTTCTTTCTGAGATTAGTCATTTTACCAGCTCTTAATTGATTTGATATTTATATTGCTCAATTAAAAAAAAAAGTGATCAGACTACTGGAAATGAATCAAACCCTTTAGAAAAGACTTACATTGATGCGGTTACCACTATCACAGATCTTGTTATCTCACCAGAAACATAATCAGGCCAACTTGACAAGGACCCCTTCCATTGACTGACGTTAATCGTATTCTGACCCTCTGGTTCTTTATTGATTGCATCTAGCAACACTGTTTTCACTGTTTTGTATGGAATTGCTGCTCAGGCTTACCAGCTGATAATTATCATCTCATTTCTCTTGTCCCACATGACATCAGTTTGGGACTTAATAGATCCTCTTGCCTGAACTGTGGTGTTCTGATGAGTTTTAGTGAAGTCTTTGGAAACCATTACAAAGTTTTACTGTTGCCCAGACAGATTATCACTTGCATTGATTAGAGCATCATCTGCTTTGGTTCCGAAACATCCCCTGGAAAAGAGGCTGTTGCATGGCCACTGTGACTGTCAGAAACATTGCAGCCTCTTCCTGCAAAAGTGGAGATAAGAATGCTGAGAAACCAGCTTCCAAGAATTCAGGGACAATGGGAACATGAATGGGAATTCAAGAAAAAGGACACTTTCCTTTATAAACGAGCTGTAAATGCGAAAGTATATCTGAGGATCAGAATACAACACATTGAAAGTGTGAAACGAGTCCAGAGAAGGACCACAAAAAATGATCAGAGGTCTGGAACACCTGTCTTACAAGGAAAGGCTCAGAGAATTGGGGCTGTTCATCCTGGAGAAGAGAAGGCTCTGAGGAGACCTTAGTGCCGCCTATAAGAAGGATTGGGACAGGCTTTTTAGCAGAGCCTGTTGTGATAGGAAGAGGGGTAATGGTTTTAAACTGAAGGAGGGTAGATTTAGGTTGGATATAAGGAAGAGATTTTTCACCGTGAGGGTGGTGAAACACTGGAACAGGTTGCCCAGAGAGGTGGTGAATGCCCTGTCCCTGGAGACATTCAAGGTCAGGTTAGATGGGGCTCTGAGAATGTGGTCCAGTGGAGGATGGCCTTGTGAATGGAAGGGGGGTTGGACTAGGTGACCTTTAAGGTCCTTTCCAACTCAAGTTATTACAAGATAATGGGCCTTCCTGTGCTTTCTGTATGAGTGAAAAATGGGCTGGCTGAAAAGCAAAGTCTTGCTGAAGAGGAGGGAATGCTGAGCTCCTACCTAGACATCCCTGTTTCCATGAAGGGTGATATCTGGTCTGATTTAAGTCTTTTCTTCTTGCTTACACACAAGAAAAGACCTTCCTTGGGGGTTCCCTGCATAATTCTCAAAGAACAAAGCTTGGATATCTGTATTTTGGACTCCTGAACTGCTAGAGGTTCACAAACACCACAGTGTGGACACTCTGTGGGACGACTTCTGCTGTGCTTTGATCAGAGGAGGTTGCATGTGACTATTTGCATATTTATACAATCTGATCTCTTTACTGGGGTGATGTACTTACAACAGATCGTGTAATAAGCACTTTTGAACAGGACAGTGTAAGTGCACAAAGAAATGTATTTTGCATCATGTAGGAGGTAGAAATGAGTTCAGCCTCACTCTTGTAGGCAAAAAATAATCTCACACCAGACCTTGTGCAGGCAGGAACCTGAGTCCCTTGGCATGGGGGTCTGGGATGGTAAAGGGAGAAGCAGGGAATGTTTACAGATAAGTGTTACCTGACTACTGTAATGATGTTGAGCACAAATCAGACTGTAAAAAGGAGGAGTCCATAGGCAAAGTAAGGGGACAGAGGCTCTACTACCACTGGTGGTTTGACCAGGAAGTTTTAGAATTTATTAATCAGATGCTCATAGTAGTGATGGACCCCATCTTCCTGTTAAAAATTCTTTTTTCATCTCCCGTAAACTAATCAACTGTTATAGGGGACCAACAGATGAAGGTGTGACCATATGCAGGACTTGAACAAACTGCCCTAAACTGCTGCAGTTGGTATCAGCTGAGCTCAGAATTACATGAGAGAGCATAGATCAGATGCTGAAATATGCTACAGGGGCTTGTAACAGCACAGCTGGTCCATGAATGGGAATGGACCATCCCAGGACAAGCCCACTGAAATCTTTTCTACTTAATACAGCAGGAAGGATTTTTAATCTTACGGACATCTAAGATGAGGTTTGATGTCAGGAGGAGCATAACTCCACAGCAATGAGCTGCACGTGAGTGGGAGCATTGCAAAGGGATCAGTAATTGCAGAAATAAGCAGTAATGAATGCTGAGACTGCAATAGCAGACTTAGTGCAGGTCTGTTTTATCTTGTTTTCTTTTGATTCATAAGTCTAGGGCAATGAGGCTGGTGAGAGGTCTGGCAAACAAGCCTTATGGAGACCGGCTGAGGGAACTGGGGTTATTTAGCCTGGGGAAGAGGTCCAACCTCTATCCCATCATATTCCTA
>VZRW01000735.1:95870-107472 GCA_013398125.1 Aegotheles bennettii
CCTGCACATAATCTTCACTTCCTATACACCAACACGCTGCTCACAGTGTAGATACAGATGCCTGAATCATACCCACAGAAACCACAGTTCATACCGACACACACACAGTTCAGCCTGGAGAAGAGAATGTTCCAGGGAGACCTTCCAACATCCTTCCAGAACCTGAACGGGCACCAGGAAAGCTGGAGAGGGACTTTTGACAAGGGCATGGAATGGTAGGACAGGGGGAAATGGGTTCAAACTGCAAGAGGGGAGATTTAGATTGGATATTAGGACGAAATTCTTTTCTGTGAGGGTGGTGAGACACTGGCCCAGGTTGCCCAGAGAAGCTGTGGCTGCCCCTGCCTGGAAGTGTTCAAGGTCAGGTTGGATGGGGCTTGGAGCAGTCTAGTCTAGAGGGAGGTGTCCCAGCCTGTGGCAGGGGGGTTGGAACGAGATGACCTTTAATCCCTTCCAAACCAAACCATTCTGGGATGCTATGTTTCTATGATTCTATGTTTCTATAATTCTATGAAACAGAACCCACCTGCTGCCTCCTGCATGCACAAGTGGCATGGGCAAACACAGCCATCCACGTGTCTGCTGATCACCACACACACATGGACCACAGTCTCTACACACACACACACGTGCAGGCTTGTACCTCCCCCTCACAGGCTGGAACAAGTCATCCTGGCTCATTGCACTCACACATACAGAGACAATCAGTGCTTTGCAGCATGCCCACAGACTGCTATACACAAAAATAGCTGTGATTCCCCAGAGCACCCACATTTTTCCTTAAAAACACACACACTGGACTTGACACGTACTGATGCAGATCTTTGAGCACTCTCCTTATCTGTGTATGAGTCTATTCACGCACACAATTTACCACTTGCACACACATAGAAGTTCCTATACCAATCCAAATAATACAAATATATATAGGCAATAATATAAATATATAAAGGCAACCACTTTACATCTTTATATTTCAGACCTCATAGTGGTTTGTTTATCCCCAAAGCTTATTTTGCTTTTCTTTTTATCTGCAATGTATATTAAATACAGGTATTACATTAATTTTTAAAGTAGCATTGACTCTTCCCGCAAACCTTGCCTGGTTTTACGTGGAGAAGCACACACACAACACACGTGCAGGTCCCCCAAAATGTTCTCTCTAGGCATCCGCACACAACACTGCACACATCTCGAAGCTTGCGTAGGCGCATATGTGAGGATAAATCAATTTTCTGGTGGTTTCCTGTGGTGCCTCTCACCCCCTCAGCTTAATTACACGAGAAAATTCCATGCTTCATGTCTCATCTATCAGCCAAAAGGGAGAGACTCTGAACTGTCACTCTTCACACCTCCGTTCTGTGGGTCAGAGGAGGCTGAAGGGGTGAACTGCTCTGGTAGCATCCTGATTTGAATACAACCTGCTCCCTTTGCATCCAGGTGAACAATATTGCCTGCTCCTTTCTAGATCTTATATTGACTCCTCTCTGTGTTTCTTAAACTGATTGATTTTTCCTCTTTCACATTTTTCTATAGAGATGCAAGTTGCTTGTCATCTGACCTGCTACATCCTTTCTTGCTTTCCTGCATCCCTAACATATGTTAATATCAAGGATGTCAGGAAGTGTGGAAAGGTCAGACAACCTTCTTCTTGCCACAGTGTTCCCATCAATTTTCTGACTTCAGACACTCAAAAACAGTGACAACAAAAGACCTTTTCAACTGCTGCTTTAGCAAAAGCATGGAAATCTCTTTTTCTGCTCGCTTACAAAGCAGAGGAGAGAGGGGGCAGCCCAGCAGGCAGTGAGGGAGAAAGAAGATCTTCCAAGGGCAAAACACTGTGATTCAGGAGAGCTAAACACCTCTCCTTGAAAAGCATTGAGTTCTAGGATCATGCTCAAATCCAGATTGTCTGGAGAAGCACTGAGCACAGTGTACGGTTCAACACTCACCCAAGTCCTGAATTATGGTGTACCTAAGGTCTGCCCATCCCTGGTGGGGAGGACTCCATCCTCACCTCCGGGCAGGTGTCCCTCAGTTGTGTCTTGCTACGACATTGGCTGTCTCCAGGCAGGTGAATAAAATTGTCCAGAACTCCTTGTCTACCTTGAAGACAGGTGAGACAAGTGGACAGGAGGATGACCATGAGCCAGCAATGAGCCCTTGTGGCCAAGAAGGCCAATGGCATCCTGGGGGGTATTAGAAGGGGGGTGGTTAGTAGCTCAAGAGAGGTTCTCCTCCCCCTCTCTTCTGCCTTGGTGAGGCCACATCTGGAGTATTGTGTCCAGTTCTGGGCCCCACAATTCAAGAAGGACATGGAACTGCTTGAGAGAGTCCAGTGCAGAGCCACTAAGATGATGAAGGGAGTGGAACATCTCCCTGATGAGGAAAGGCTGAGGAAGCTGGGTCTCTTTAGCTTGGGGAAAAGGAGACTGAGGGGTGACCTCATCCATGTTTACAAAGGGTTAGGGTCAGGATGATGGAGCCAAGCTTTTTACAGTAACGACAAATGATAGGGCAGGGGGCAATGGATGCAAACTGGAACATAGGAGGTTACATGGGAATATCAGGAAGAACTTCTTTCCTGTGAGAGTGCCAGAGCACAGGAACAGGCTGCCCAGAGAGGTTGTGGAGTCTCCTTGGCTGGAGACATTCAAACGCCGCCTGGATGCATTCCTGTGTGATGGACTCTAGGTGACCCTGCTCTGGCAGGGGGGTTGGACTGGATGATCCTTCAAGGTCCCTTCCAACCCTAGAATTCTGTGATTCTGTGATTGCTGTATCCACCATGACTAACCTCCTTGCCCTCTCCACTTTGGATATAAGATGGCTTTTCCCATTTTCTAATTTCCTGGACCACAGTTGCCCACAATCAGGTGTTGCCTGCGGAAGTGCTGGTGGGTACAGGCCAGGAGTGTGTGAAGGAGCAAGCTGGCATTTTATCAGTGTAATTGATTGCAGGACAGAGAGTGAGGATTTATCTATGTATTACAGTGTGCTACAAAGGAATGAGCCTTCCAATAGGTAGCAAGTGAATAATATGGACAGAAAACGTGTGGGTGATAACAAATGATGAGACAGTCCAGCAATGGGCTACAAAGATAATGAAGGTACCGGAGCATCTCTCTCATCAGGAAGGGTTGAGAGACCTGGGGCTGTTCAGTCTGGAGAAGAGAAGACTGATAGGGGATTTTATCAATGCTTATAAATATCTACAAGGCAGGTGTCAAGAGGATGGGGTCAGATGTTTTCCAGTGGTGCCCAGCAACAGGATGAGGGGGAGTGGACACAAACTGGAACGCAGGAAGTTCCATCTTAACATGACAAAAACTTCTTTGCTTTGAGGGTGACAGAACACTGGGCCAGGCTGCCTAGAGAGGGTGTGGAGTCACCTTCTCTGGAGACATCCAAAACCCATTTGGTTACAATCCTGTGCCACCTGCTCTGGGTGACCTTGATTTAACAAGGGGGTTGTCTACATGATCTTCAGTGGTCCCTTCCAACCCTGACCATGTTGTGATTTGTACCAATATGCATCCTAAAATAACAAGGCAAGAGCCAAACAAGAGAGCAGCCTAAAGCCAAAACGTGCAATCAGATGGGAGGACAATGTAACAGGGAACAAGAGAGAGAAGGAGTAAAGGATCAGAGTCATTTTTGGAGAGATATGGAAAAGCAAGAGAAGGATTGTAAAGAAACCTTATCTCATTCTTGCCTGTACTCCCATTGCCGTCGGGATTATGCAAATGAATCATTCAAGTAAATTTCCCTGGTAATTAAAAACTCTACTCTTTTTAATTAAACTTTCCCTCCAGACTGAGTTATTTTTTTGTTGTTTTTTGTTCCCCCTTGAGAAGCTAATCTTTACAAGACTTTTTTTTCCCATCTCTTCTTTTTTCTCTTTCTTTCTCTTCTCCTTCAAAATTGTCAATTGTCATCACGAACTGACTTGAGCACTGATTTAAATGAGAACTTGCTGGAGAAAGCAAGAGGGGAAAAATTCGAATCTAGATTGAGGCAGGAAGTGGGAGTCAGACTTCAGAGCATGGGAACTAATTTAAGGGTTTGTGCACAGGAGCAAAAAGAGAATATGAGAGGAAAGCCAAAGAAAGACAAGATGGGGAAAAAAATAGAAGTTTGAGTGCTTCTAGCTCTTGAGATTTGGCTGATATGATGTTTGCAAGTGGATATAATTAGTAGCATATCTGTAATGAACTCAAGGTGCTTGAATATTTAACTGTGGGTCATGAAAAATTGGCAGCATTAAATTAGATGAACAATTACTGCATACCATTGCTTCATAGGTGTTTTTATATGCAGGCATTTCAAGCAGCTGATGGAGACAGGGTCTGCAGCAAAGAGACTCCAGTTTAATGCTGTATGCATGTTCCCTTTATCAATGTCCTTTGAATTAGGAATGATGTTTCAATGTAGGACATGGGTGGCTGTGCTGTTGACACCATCACTGCTGTGTCCCATCCTTCCTGAGGGACTTCTTCTCCCTCCTTCCCTTCTCTGGAGCAGACCCCTCAGAAGCTGGAAAGGTGTAAAAAGAGAACAGAAGAAGAAAAACAAAAGAGAACCAATGCTTCCACTTGCTGATTTCTAGAAGTTTGCCAAGTAGTGGCCAAAGAAAGAGTGATTGCCCACCTGAGCCCTGCTGGCTCTGAAAGCTTCAGAACAGACTTCCTGCTCAGTATCACTTGCTGCTTGAAGAGCAGATGATAACTATTGACCCACCTTTCTTGTTTTACCTGGTGTCCATATCCTGAGTGTCTACAGAAACTCAGAGAGGAACCCCTATGGCCCTATCAACAGAGATCTTGAGCAGGTAAGCCATTTCTTCAACTTGGTACCAAAGTTGGCCATAGTCTACAATTTCCAG
This sequence comes from Aegotheles bennettii, assembly GCA_013398125.1. NCBI lineage: Eukaryota > Metazoa > Chordata > Aves > Caprimulgiformes > Aegothelidae > Aegotheles > Aegotheles bennettii. Next base: position 100,756 of record VZRW01000735.1, read on the forward strand.
GGAAGAGATCCACCCTAGACCATCTCAGCCCCTTCCCCGTGCCTGGTACCTGAAGCAGTGGTGGGTGAGATTTCACTCTACGCCAGGCTGAGATCATTGTGCAGGCATTAAATTCAGACTTTATAAACAAATTAATATCTTATTTTTATTTGCTACCAGCAGTCATCTGAGCTATTCCAGTCCCATGTGAATCTAATAGATTACAGAAACCCTGACATAACTTGTCAGGGCCCTGGTCCTATGAAGACAGCTTACCTTGAAGCCTATGGTACAGGATTTCAGAGCCAGGTTTTGCCACAGGCTCCTTGTACCTCTGTGAGCACTTTAGATGTAGGGGAGGTGGGAAGGGGAGTCATCTAATTTGGATGTCCTCATTCGACAAAGTCAACATCTACAGTCATTGAAGAGGAATTCAATAGTCAGTGGTGTTCAGGGTTTGGTGTATCTGAGCCTGAATTAGATTCCTGCCTTTGGTAGATGGATCACATGCTAAAGTTCATTGACACTTGCTGGTAAATCCTTAGCCTGTAAGAAGGCAGCTGGTTCTGGTGAAGACATGGACTTTGTAAACACTTGAGCTGAGGTGAGATAAACTCAGTTCTTAATCAAACCAAGTGTGATCTTTACATTTTTATTCATGAAGAAATAAATGTGCCTCTGGAGGGAGTTACCCTCCAGACTCAAGATCTGGAGATGCTTGTGCCTCCCTGTATCACAGAGACCCTAGGCGATAGAATTTCCTGGACTCCTGTTTTTATTTATTTTATTTTATTTTTCCAGGTGAGACAAAGAGAAGAATTCCACCTGATAGCAAACTTCCCAGCATGCTTGATCTTGCTATGGATCGCTCGTTGTCCCCATGGCTGCAGTTGTCCCCATGGCTGCAAAATAACATCCAGGGAGTTGGGTAAATACACTGTTAACTACCCTAGACTGAGCTCTCTACTGCCACAGCTCAGCTTGGTGTTTCATTGCTATCCACACGAATTGCTGAAGTGCACATGGCCTCCATGACTCCCTACACACCTGGTAGGCAGCACATAGGATGGGTTGGGGTCCTGGGTAGGTGCTGACTCAAGGCAAGACCCTGAACAAGGCAAGAACTTCTTGCAAATGTACAGAGCTCTGCTTTCCTCTCGGAAATCACAGCCTCTCATCAGTGCAGAAGGAAGATCTATTGGTCACCAACCACAGCTGACTACACCCTAAGGAAAATACAGTGCTTCCATCTACCACCTCTATAAATCTGCATCCTCTTCCCATCACAGGGATGTATTTTTAGCCTTGATGCTTTATCTTCACGACACAAAGGCTTCTGTTTTTAAGTGCTACACATTCTTCAAAGTAATTTTTTTGTAAGAAATTTTCTTTTTTCTTAATTTATTTTCAAACAATGCTTCAGATATACAGATGATTTAAATTAGGATGTGTGTAAATATACACAGACATGATGTGAAGAGTCAGACAGAGTAAGTCCAGAGGAGACAAGTTAGTCAGAGAGCTGATGATGCTTTATTTGGCAGGCATTAGATGCAGTTATTAGACACATGTGAAACACATCACATTCAGAGAATCAGAAGCAGTGATCCATGAATAAAATATTTTTGAGGATCAATATTGAACTGTTCAGATGTTTTTTCCTCTATTTCTATTTCTCCAGCCTTATTTGAGATACATGTAATGACCATATAGAACAAACACAGCTCCCTGTCCTGTGTCTACCTGGCTCGTTATCTCCTTGTGGGTTTTTTTCTGTGATTAAATCTATAGGATGATGCCTCCAGGAGGAGATATTTGTGGCTCCTTTATCATGCCTACAACATGCTCAGTCTCAAAGCAAGTCAGGTTTGGTGCAACATGGTGTCCATCACAGATATATGGGTGTTTCCTGTGTCTGTTTGGTCTGAGGTCTCCCAGATGTGCTGGGAAGCACAGATGTTGTATAGGATGCATCTTCAACCAGTTTCTAAAAGTTTGGAGTTACCAAGTGTAAGAAGCCAAAGGGAAGAGGTGGGAGGTTAGAATGAGATCATCTTGTTTTCAGTGTGGTGCAGAAATTCTCCAGCAGACTTCAGGGAGAAGAGAATTGGGGAAAAAAAAGCACTATTTTCAGCAACAAATGTCAAGTACTCAAAAATCTCTTTACAATGTTGAAAAGGACAGAATGTTACAGTACTTCATCTGAAAGTGCCTGTCTGAAATGGATCCCTTTCTTTTATCTGAAAAACACATTTGAAGAATTGAAATAAAACTCAGCAAAAAAAAAAATAAACCCCAAAAAGCAAAACAATGAGTTCTGGTGTCACTGAAACAAACCTTTTCTTTCAGCCAAAGTTGACTGTTCTAATGACTTTGTTTGAAGTTATCAGCATTTCAAGGGATATTCAATATTTAGAATTGAAAAATTCAGTAAGTGCTGGAATTTCCCACGAATCAGAATGCCTGGTCCACTTTTAACTAACTCACTTCCCAGCTGCTAGTTTTGTTTCCATTCACATCAGTGTGGAAATGGATTTTTTTTCCTTTCAAACAAGTTTCGTTGGGGTCATCTCTGACAATCTCACATTGTCTCCCTGAGCCCAGATCCTAAGAAGAATGTTTCCTCTTTCTGCCTGTTCTTCTGTCTTGATTAAGTCTTGTATTTTATGTTCTCTGATATGTGCCTACTAACTTTGTGAGAAATTAACTGACATAATTTATTCATTTACATTTAGACATTACACTGGAGACAGGAGAGATTGGTGAATGGGTTCACACTGTTAAATGCAGCACAGCAATAGGTGAAGCTGTGAATAGGTGAATTTTGCCAAGGGATGAGAAAGAATGAAATCAAAGGGAGGACTCTCCTTCAACAATAGCAGAAACCCCTGTTCAGGTGTCTGCCCATGTCAGTAAATGACAAAATAAATTGTTCTTCATGCAAAATAGACAGAAAGAGGTTTTTCTTTCAGCTCTTTACCAAGAATGAATCCTGGGTTTCCCCTCCGAGAGCAGCTGACAGCACTGACACTTAGAAAGTGGTGAATGTATTCATGTTCTCTTTAATAAGGTCACTGCCAATTTCTGAAGATCATGGCACACTTCTATCAGATTTGATGATGGCAGTAAAGGTGGAACTGGGTGGTGTGTGAGATATTTCACTTTCAAACCTGTAACTCTGCCTTTCTATTAAATGAATGATTTAGGATTCTTGGATTTTAATTTTAGGGTTTTTTTTTATTCCTAGTTCAAAGATTCAGGACCAATGGCAGAGACTAATAATCCACTGATTAATTTAATAGAAAATCAGAATATTTCCATTTTCTCTTGTGGCCAGATTACTACAGACTGAAATTGAGCCAGATCCCAAAAGCTAGCAAGGTAGTGACTCGGAAGCTCAGAAAAAAAGAGGTGTGATTTTTTAATGTGATCCCTAGGATTTGTGTTCCAGAAGAGCACCCTAACTGTAGCTTTAATAATTTTTGTTTCCTCCCTTCTTATCCAACGAATATGGGACATTAGTGAGAAGATATAATATCTCACAAAAACTAGATGTCTGTATCAGCATCCTGGATTACAAGGGATCAGCCTGCTGTAGAATTGGCAAATGAAGATCATCATGGGGCTGGAGCACCTTCCCTATGAGGACAGGTTGAGAGAGTTGGGGTTGTTCAGCCTGGAGAAGAGAAGGCTTCAGGGAGACCTTAGAGCACCTTCCAATACCTGAAGGGACTATAAGAAAGCTGGAGAGGGACTTTTGACAAGGGTAGGGAGTGATGGGATGAGGGGAAAGAGTTTTAAACTGAGAGGGGAGATTTAGATTAAATATTAGGAAGAAATCTCTTCCTGTGAGGGTGGTGAAACGCTGGCCCAGGTTGCCCAGAGAAGTTGTGTCTGCCCCTCTGTGGAAGTGTTGAAGGCCAGGTTGGATGGGGCTTGGAGCAACCTGGTCTAGTGGGAGGTGTCCCTGCCTATGGCACTGGAGTTGGGACTGGATGAGCTTTATGGTTGCTTCCAACCCAAACTCTTCAATGATTCTATGATTACTAGAATGGTTCTATTTTGTCACAGATTATGAGCAAGATACCACCTTAGACCATTTGGATAACTCACAACTGTAAGACAGAATTTTTCTGCATAACACAGTGCTCAGTTCCTGTCCTTGAACCTTCTCCACTTGCTACAGTGTGTATTTATCTGTTGGCACATGGCTTGTGGGCATCTGAATCCCTTCCCTGTAGCTGCGACTTTCTGGGGTTAATGACTTCTGGTCCTCTTATGCTGCTTTCCAACACCTTCAATCATGGGAATCCCACTGGCATCATGCAAACTATAAATTAGCATACTAGGATGCTTTTTATGTTGTTCCGCTGAATTTTTGTCATGTTTAATTTCATGTTGTTATCTCTTGTTACAGAAATAAATATATTTTTTCAAATAGAAATGCCAAGTAATTATATTAATTAAACTTTCCTATTCCTCTTGGGGAAAACCAGACAGATGGGATTTATTTTTTAATCATTAAAATATTATCGAATTTTCATAATAAGTAATTGCTTCATATTTAAAGAGTATTGAAGCAAAAAGCAGGTACTCAGAAGTTATATCTGCTGAACAGAACAACAGGATAGTAAGTCCTGATCTAGTTGCAGGGTCACACTACAGACAGGAATTACTTAAATAAGTGGGTCCTGAGGGTGCTTTCAAGATACTGGACTAGAACAATTTGAGCTTGGAAAATGAGAATAAGAGGAAGCTCCACTGTATTCCATGCTAAATAGTGACACTTCATTTTTCTTTTCTAAAAACAACCTATAGGAATCAATGAGCTTGACCTCACAGCTGTGAACTTCTACAAAGTGTCAAAAACTGTGACTGCAGAGTCCAGCTTCTCCCAGGGGCCAAAAAAAGGGTGAAAGCTGAGAACCTGCCCTTGATAATGACTGGGACCAAACTCTGATAGAATGGAATGAAAGAGGAATATGCCTTCGCTTGAAGGACCTTGGTGGAGGGAGGGAAGAGGACTCGAATCTCTTGTCTTTCACAAAAGCATGTGTTGCAATAGGAAGCATAACCATCACTTGTGCCAGCCTCTTCTGCCTCTCCAATCTTGAGAGGCACTTGTTAGAGTTTCTAACCGAATATTGGCCTATCTTGGGACAGCAACCAAATAGCTGGGGTAATTTCTGAGAATTACTTAGGTCATGTTACCCAAAGAGATGTGGAAATAATGAAGATCCTTTGGCCTTGTGAAAGTAAGCCCAGTCAAAATGATACTTGGAGCTGAGGATGCACATGGGATTCCGAATAGAGCGCACAGAAGGTGATTCCAGTTGCTGAGCATCCCTGACTGTAAGTTGTACCAGATGGCAGGGCTGTCATCAGGGCCTCAAACACATGCCCTTTGTTTGCAGGTGAAATTCATCCAATCTGGAAATAGCATCTATGTGATTTTAACTGCACTGATGCAAGTCATCTGTGAGATATACAATGCAGATTGCCTCAAGAACTGTACGACGGTGCTTCTTCTCCTTCTCCTTCTCCTTCTCCTTCTCCTTCTCCTTCTCTTGCTTTGTCTTCTTGTCTCATCAGGAAATTACTGGGGAATTTACCACATTTTTTTTCCTCTCTCTTGTTTTCTCTAGAATTTCTCTAGAATTAATGTTCATCCATAAACTTTTCTTCAACAATAACTAGGAGAGAATGACAACTGCTTCGGCACAGACTGAGGCCATGGTCATGCTATATAGTGAGATGCTTCAAAGTGGTGTATAAACCTTGTTAAATTTTTGGCTGAATTCAGGTTTTAGTTTTAATTATTGGGAAGGAACAGATTCAGGAGAAGGAGAAACTGTGATTTCCAGCTATTTTCTACCTATGCCTGGTTCTCAATTTCATTTGAACAGCATTGCATTAGTTTTGCTCAAGTCATGGGCTGAATTCAGCAGCTTCCAATCTATGTTTCTCTAGGCTTGTTTTCATTTTTCCCCCCAGAAAAGACATTTGTACTTGTCTGTGGAATTGGGATGGTTCCTGTGCTGCAAACATGTTTTACTTCACATCAAGTCTGATACTAATAACTCAGAGCTGTTGAGTTGAAGTCATTCATTGAGTTCAAGCTGTTGAGTCACTCATTGAGTTCAAAGAGTGACTGTTGGAATGATGGCTGCTCTTGGCTCTGATACTACATGCCCCAGATGTAAGAGATGGATAAGAACACAGTGGGGTTGGGTGAATCACTGCCTTTCATTGAGGAAGTCATTAGAAGAGAGGTGGAAGATGCCTTTCTTAGCTACAGGCAGAGAGCTTTTGCACATACTCTGGCTGAACTAATGAACGAAACAGCCAGAAGTCAACTAAGCCACAACCAAAAGCCCTGTCATGAGTTGCCCTGGCTGTGAGTTTGACTTTGGCTGTCTCTGGGAGAGCCATGTAATTTTTCCAGAAAAACACAGTCACATTGCAGAATAATTTCGATGGTTGTTGGTAAATCTGATTCATGGGGATGATACATGTCTGCTCGTGTTCATACATGAAAGGAACCTCCCAGCTAAATCACTCAGACTCCATTCCCATCTGTGTCCTGCTAGTCAGTGAGGTGGGCTCTGCCCAAAACGGATGCTGCTGAGCACTGGGATGCCACTAATTCCACTAATTCCTGTGTGGAATTAGTAACAGTGCTCTCCTAGAAAGCTAATATATCACTAGTGTCTTCTCTAGCAGAAGGGAGAACAAATT
>VZRW01000735.1:107590-120180 GCA_013398125.1 Aegotheles bennettii
GTCAGTAATAACTAATGATAGGACAAGGGGCAATGGATGCAAACTGGAGCATAGGAGGTTCCATGTAAATATCAGGAAAAACTTTTTCACTGTGAGAGTGCCAGAGCACTGGAACAGGCTGCCCAGAGAGGTTGTGGAGTCTCCTTGGCTGGAGACATTCAAACCCCACCTGGATGCGTTCCTGTGTGATGGACTCTAGATGACCCTGCTCTGGCAGGGGGGGGTGGACTAGATGATCTTTCGAGGTCCCTTCCAACCCTTAGATTCTGTGAAATTGGAAAGGAATTTGGTCTGTGCCGTGGAAAGCAGGATGCAGTTATCAGCAAAGCACAGATGATGGCAGCAAAGTATAAAACCAAGAGAGCTGGGAAAATATCAATTACATTTAATAAGGAGTAGAGAAACTTACACAAAAGTTTCTGGGAAGCTGATCTTTGAGTCTTTTGGATCTCTGATGATTGGAAACAAAGTATTATCAATACATTGTCTTGCAGGACAGGAACATTACAATACCACCTGCTAGAAAAATATTTACTTAAAACAGTGGATCACAGTGGATATAGCAGACAGAGGTGTAATTGTTGCCATGTTAATTAATACAGGTACAATATGATCCTGTGTAAATCACTGCCACTTTCTTTTGTTAAAAATGGTGACTTTCAAAATCAAAGGAGTTACAACAGAGGAGTTACAACTTTGGGAATACCTCTGAGACCACTGTGAATATATTTATTCCTGGACAATAGTGCATTGGTGTGATTTCTTAGTTGGGTAATCTTCCTTTAGTCCCTCTGCACAAGTAGAGCATTTTTAATCGTGGTTACTGCTTGTTCAGGTTTGTAATTCCACAGGTATTTGTGTGTTTGCTCAAGCACCTCAGCAGAAATTCTGGCAAAGATCCACACAGTTCTTTACACAGAGAAACCTTTTTTTCTGCCTCCACTGAGAGACAAAGTCCTTTGCATCACACAGAAGAGCTAATGGAGAACCACGTTGCTACCTTATCCATCATGGGCATGCTTGGCAGAGATGCAGTGTGTTTCAAAAAGATGGACTCAATTTCAAAGCATCTTGCCATTGAAATTAGGTCCCTCATTTTGAAACACGCTGTACTTGGCCAGTTACAGGATTTTGGTCCATGCTAACTACAGATTAGTGTCCCACATTCCCAGGATGTTCTTAGTAGGTGGGTAGAGTAAGTGTCATCCCCGTTAAGAGCCTATCACCACTTTTTCACTTGTGAAGTGGTTAATTGAGGAACCTCGTGGATACATCCAGTTACTTTCATGATGAAGCGTAAACAGATCTCTTTCTTCTTTTCAGAGGGACTTTAATTAACTTTACTCCTCCAGTTGCACAGCCCGGCTGTGGGAACGTGTTTCCAGATATGCACAGTCTTTTAGAGCAGTCAGTCCTTGGTGGGAATGTAGTCCTGTGTCTCAGCAGTCAGCACCAGCTTCCCCAGTTCAAGTAACAAATGTAATAAGCAGCCCTTGAGCTGTCAAGTCACTTTGCATCTAGATGATGTGGGATCATCCGAAAGCTTGCTCACTGCCTGGCAACCATAATAGGTGTTAAGAGCTGCAGTGAAAGGGCTGCTTAAAGTGACAAATAACAACATGCCCTGGCCTTTCTGTGTCTGTCACTGTCTGAATAATTTATTTTGTTAACATTGTGATTTTTGAGCAAGCCCCGTGTATCACCTGTTCAGAGGCAAAGCCAGGGGAAAGGCAGGGAGATAGTGAATCTTCTGCTCAAACGGGCTGAATCAGCCTTGATTTTTTGCCAGGATAGGGAAAGATCTGAATCACCCCACGAAAAAGAAGGTGAAAGGATCAGGAAAAACCTTTGGTAAAATATGAGGGTCCCACAAGATGAGCAAATGTCTCCACTTTTCAGAAGAATGGGTGGGTCTCATCAGTGGCTGTGGTGCACATCACAGTGAGATGGGACTGGCAGTGGGATCCTCATCCCACCTTGTCCTCCCACATGTGATCACTCATAGATGAGCTCAGCTCTTCATTGACAAGTACACAGGCTACTGCAGAGCAGCTATGGACTGCTCCAAGCACCTCAGGGACTGCCACAAAGCAGTCCAAGGTCAATGACTTAGCTTGACAGGGGTCAATTCCACAATGACACAAGGACATGCCTTTTATCTGTATTGACACCAGACAACAAAAGCCAGGTGAAGTCCCCTCTTAGACCTCACTCTTAGGTGAAGGTGGCCCTGGGTTTCAAGGTGGTCTTGGATAAACAATTTATTTCAAGCCAATGGGTGAAGACCGAGTCAAAGCAACTTTTCAACAGCCCTGTGGATTCCTCATGGAGGAGAAAACCAGAATGCCTGATGTTTACACCAGAAAACATTAGTGGAAGCTGTGTCAGCTGTCCAACATGTTTCCAGTAAATGGGTGAGGTGCAGGGCACACTGTGTTGACTCTCACTCCAGGAGTCTCTGGGCTGATGCAGGACATGTACAGCCTCTCTGTCTTCATCTCCCATCTGAAAAGCAATGATGCTAACACTCCTCAGTAGCATTTAAGTTGTAATAATTCTGAGGGACAGGTTTTTTCTTACTGTCAGTTCCTTGCCTCAATCCTAGCTGAAGCTTGTAAGTGTTTCTGTCATGCAAATACTTGTCAAGAAGTGTTAGTTCAAGGCAGAGCTGTGTTTGTGACTTGAAGTTTGCGTGGAAGGAGAAGAAATAGCTAAAGCTCAGGACTTTAAAAATACTGCATGCATGCATTCAGCACTGCTAATACTCCTCAGCTATTAAGAAATGTCTCCATCTGAGCAAAGCCCCATGATTGCCATATTACTAGAGAAGAAGATATGTGAAGTACATCTGAAGAGAATTTATCTGAGACCTTAGAAAAAAAACAGGAAAAGAAGGCTCAACCCCTTCTCATCTTCACAATGCTGAGAAAGCTGGTCTGTGGTAGAGGTGTAGAGAATCCACACTTGCTACAAAGACAGCTTTCTGCTTGGGAAGATGGCCTTGGTCTCAAAGGTCTTACTGGAATAATACTTAGCTCTTCTTTGGGACTTTGAGCAACCTGGTCTTGTGGGAGATGTCCTTGCCCATGGCAGGAGGGTTGGAACTGGATGATCTTTAAAGTCCCTTCCAATTCAAACTATTCTATGGTTCTATGATTTCTTCTTAATTTAGGTAGTCACAATGTTATAGATTCCAGCTGAGCTGGCAGGGCTTGCAGGTTGGAAGGAAGATACGCTGTTTGAGTTGCATGTGGATGTACTTGGAGGAGAAATCAGGGCTGTGGGAGAACAGGAGGTTACAGATGAGAAAGGTGCTAAGCAAAATTGCTTGAGCCTGTTGAGTTCGGGTACAAACCCATATAACAAACTCCCATACTTGCTTCCCCACAACCAAGCTGGTTCTCAGAGCATCAGGACCTCTTTCCACTTTGAGACTGAAAATGCAAGGTGCAACTGATCTGTAGACCCAGCATTGGAATCTGGGTAGGAAGAGAAGTGCTGCATGCAGTTGAGTCATGGAAGAAGGCTCTCCTCTTCTTGCACAAACTAGATATGCACTCCTTTCCCTGTCACATGTTCTACCATGTGCCTCTCTCCCACAAGCCACCGTGGAAGATATTTTCATGGTTTGAGAAGTGGGAAACCACAAAGCTAGATTTGTTGATGATGCTGTGCATGCATTCTTACATCTGATGTTGATATCCCTGACTACAAGAGATGGAGACATCATTATCCATCCTGGAAATGTATTTGTTGACTCATATTTAGATCCCAGTATCATTAGAAGAATTTTAACTCTGAAAAGATTTCAAGTGTCTCAGCAAGTATGGCATCTTAGAATCATAGAATCATAGAATCATTCTGGTTGGAAGGGACCTCCAGGGTCATCAGGTCCAACCTTTATCCCATCAGATTCCTAACCATTAGACCATTAGACCATTGATCTTGTCCCTACATTTGCTATGATCAGGAATCACTCACAGGTATTCAAATCCCTCAAAATACTTATTTCTTTCATTATTTTTCACAAAAAGCCTGAGCTGAGAAACCAATACGTTACAGGGATCTGATGGATTGCTGAGTGTTTATGGAATGTCACCTAAAATAACTCATAGCAAATAGGTGTTTGCCTGGTTGTGTGATGCAGAAGAAATTGCTTGCACATCGTTGCACTGTTTTAAGATACAAATGACAATAATTTAAATAAAATAAAATCTTTAAAACAGTTAATACTCTTTCTTTTACTTTTTTGCATTATTTTTTAAATAATNTTAATAATTTAATTATTAATTTATTTTATATATAATTTATTTAATAATATTTAAAACATCCAGACCGGGTTGTTTATTCATTATTTCTGAGGATGAGGAATTATTTTTTGAGGGGATGTGAACAAAATCTGTTCCTGGACTAGTATTAAGTGAGACAGACAGGCTTGCCTCTCTGCTGTGGTAAAAGCTATAGGTCTGATCTTTAATACTGAAATTACACCTTGATGGTTTTAAGGCACAAATTAATTTGAAGACTGGTTGTGGAAGGGATTCATTTAGTTTTAAGTATGCAGAGCTTTCCCTCAGCATTTCCATAAATTTACACACACATGATGAAAAGAAAAAAAAAAGGAAAGAAAGGAATAATTTGGAGGGAACATTTGGGCATTTTGCTCAGATTTTACAATTCTAGAAAACACAAGTGACATAAAAGGGAAAGCCTGGGAATGCCAGATTTCGTTGGAAGGGAAGGTGAAGTTGAGTATGATTTTTAAAGACATGTTCTTGGAATTGCCAAGTCTGTAGATAAAGGTGTGTTGGACCAGAAACAAGGTTTTATCAAAGCAGGAAGGAATTTCCCCTTACAGCTTTGCTCACCTCCAAATCACAGAACCACAGAATCACAGAATTCTAGGGTTGGAAGGGACCTCGAAGGATCATCTAGTCCAACCCAATCACCCTGCTTGTTTTTTTCCCAGCCATCCTTCCCATGCATCCTAACAGGCTTCCTTAATTCAAAGTCTCTTGACATCTCCTTGTCTTCAGGTAAGAGTTAGCAGGGCAGCTACACAGCCATAAGGAAGGTTTACTAAGGTTGTGGGTCAGGCTAGTATGTGTAGGTTTGGTTTGCATTGCACTGAGCCCAGAGGTGAAACTATCAGGTGTTTTTACAACTAGAAATAATGCAAAAGGCACAATGCTAAGATAATTATTAAGTGCAAAGGCACATTTAATCTCCAACCTCTTGTTTTATTTAGTAATAGTGGTATTTAAATTATATATATATGTATATATGAACTGGGGGTCTTTAAAAATATAGACAAAAAAATCCCTACTAACCTCCTTCTTTTAAAACACTGAGTTTGAGTCACAACACAGTTCATTTTTACATTACACAGGTTCTTAGTCTGCAGTGGCTCCTCACAGATCAGAGTTTAGCACATCCATGAAATGATAATTTTGCACACCCAGAGAGGTGCTGCTATGCTGAGTATCAGAGCACTGTTCTTTTACACCCTGCCAGCAACAGATGGGTTCTCCTAGTAAAAGATGAAAAACCCGTATGATCTGCATAGATGTTAAGCTGTTATCACCATGTTCTGCAGAAGTGGCTTTGTTGCTTTGGCAGGATGAATGCTTCTGCTTGGATAGGATGATAAAACTATTCCAGGAGTGGACCAGGAGGTGGTAAGCACTGTAACTATACAAAGGCAGAATGAGGAGGATGCATCTCTCAACACACTACAGTGCAGGTGCAAGATGAGACAGGGGTGGTGGCAACAGAAAAAAAGTGGGATGACACAGAGAGACAACAGGAGATCCTTGTTAAGGCTTCCTTAAACATCAGTGGTCACCGCATGAAGGCTCATCTGTTTCATCGTTAGGGATTTGGGTTTCAAAGCAGTATGGAGATAAGCTGATATTGATAACTTCAACAACAGAATGGCTTCTTGCACATGGAGATAATTAGGAAGTGGAATTAGCAATCTTGTAGAAAATCCTGTTATCTGTTTTCAGCCCTAAGGAAGGATACAGGATTATGAGAGTTTTGGGGTTTTTTGAAGAAAATTATTCTCAGGCTGGAGTTAATTGATTTGGGAGTGCCAGGACACTTGCTTGGGCATTTTGAAAGAAAAAGAAAAAAAGATAAAAAGAGCCATATTAGACGTATTTAGATTGAAATGTTTGATTTTAGATCTCCGTAGATCCAAGATGAAACAATATCCAAGATGAAACGTTTGTTTTAAGTGGAAAAGAACCTAAGTGTCAGATTGAATTATCTCAGAAAAAAAATATATTTTCAGGTCCCATTAGCCGTGATTTATTTTATACTCTACTCAATTAATACTACTGGGTCACTGAAGTCTCCCATGAGGCCTTCTGGGTCCACGTGCGACCTTTTAAGAAGTCAAGTAGAGCAGAAGTGAGCACTTCTGGGGCTTGTTACAGAGACATTCCCTCTCCTGGTGTTTCTGGTCAGCCCATGCCTCCAAGGCTTGGGTTGAATCACAGAATCACAGAATTCTAGGGTTGGAAGGGACCTCGAAGGATCATCCAGTCCAACCCCCCTGCCAGAGCAGGGTCATCTAGAGTACATCACACAGGAACGCATCCAGGCGGGGTTTGAATGTCTCCAGCCAAGGAGACTCCACAACCTCTCTGGGCAGCCTGTTCCAGTGCTCCATCACTCGCACAGTGAAAAAGTTTTTCCTGATATTCACATGGAACCTCCTATGCTCCAGTTTAAAACCATTGCCCCTTGTCCTATCATTGGTCATTACTGTAAAAAGCTTGGCTCCATCGTCCTGACCCTCACCCTTTACATATTTGTAACCATGGATGAGGTCACCCCTCAGCCTCCTTTTCTCCAAGCTAAAGAGACCCAGCTCCCTCAGCCTTTCCTCACAAGGGAGATGTTCCACTCCCTTCATCATCTTAGTGGCTCTGCGCTGGACTCTCTCAAGCAGTTCCATGTCCTTCTTGAACTGTGAAGAAGACTTCAGGTCTTCTCTCTTCAGACCTGTCCATCAAAATCCATATGAATAATGGGCTTCACTTTGCAAAACCTACATAGCTGTGTGTTCAAGACTTCTGAGAGAGCACAGGGCCCATTCCAGCTCCCATTGCTGGCAGATTTCACAAAACAGCTATGAAAACTACTTTTCATCTTCCACCTCCTCCCCCTGTCTTAGGCTCCATGGAGCTACCCCGAGGGGACCCCTCTTAACAGACCTAACGATTAGGGAAAAAACAAAAGCAAGAGGATTTGTCAAATTCTCTGACCTCAAAGCACTGCGATATGAAAGGGGCAAAAGTACCTACAGACATAAATACGTCTTCTGAAGAGGCCTCCAGAGGCTACATGTTTATCTCTGTCTCTTTACTTCACTTGTTCACAAAGAAAATCTCTATATGTTGTGAACCTCTTAATCCAGAGCTGTTCTCCAGAATGTTAATACAAGAGATTACCCAGCTCTCTGAAGAAGAGATGAGATTCATTGCCTGGACAATGAGATAATCCCAAGCATGCCATCTCTGGAAAGGCAGGAGGCAGGATGTTGGTCTGATCTGTGTCCCATCATGTCTGCAAGTCGTGAATGGTTGTAAGCATGTACACAAGAATATCTGCACCGGATCAGTATAAAGTCCCTCTAAATTCATACCCAAGGATAAAGAACATGTGCACAGGAAAAACTATAAGAACAGGATGAGTATGCAGTGCTCTACTCCCCTAGAGTATTTTCCCCATGTGGAAATTTGTGGTCTAAGGTCTTTCAACACAGATGTGGGACTTTTGTGCTTTAAGGTCCTGTATTTATAACTCTTCCTTTCCTCCCCCAGGAATATATCCAATTACTTTTTAAACACATTAAGTGTATGCAATATCCCACGGCAAGAATTTCACAGTTTCACCATACCCTGTGTGAAGAAATGGACATCTTGTGCCAGAGGTGATGTGTGATAACTCTGGGTGTAGTTTTTAGGTCACAGGGATCACCTACGCTTTCTGATATAAAGAGAGAACAAACAGTGCTTGGATATTCCTCCTTCTTTATTCCTGCTTTTATGCTAAAGCCTGGATACTTAACCATGGAACAAATCCTTGTTGTGTTAAGCATTGTGCAAACAGGCTTCTCCTGTAGCAGAACAACACATCAGCATGTCTACAGGGCTTCTCATTGGCCCTGATCCAGAGGATGTATAAAGGAGCTCCACAGCAAAGGAGGCTTTGCAGAAAATGGGGGAATCATCTGTTCAAGGTCACCCAGCAGAGTCAGGAATAAACTGGGGGAGTTTCCTTTGCTGTTCAAAAGTAACCACAGCTATTCTGAATAACTCTTGTGAACAAGGGAGCATCAAGGCTGGGAGCCCTCCAGCCTCACCTTGTTTCAGCAACTCTTGCACCCTCAGACACTTCAAGCATTTCCAAAGCATGCAATCCCTTGACCTGGGGTGAGTTATTAATATTGACATTCCGATTAATAAATAACACCCAGCAATAAATAATTAATGAAAAAATATCAAGATGCAATTATTACTTGTTTATCTTCATTAAATCAGATGCTTGGAATTGAAGATGTACACATATTACTTTATGTTAAAATCAGCCAGCACCAGAAGAGGTCTACAAGAGAACCAAGGAAAAAAGCTGTTTAATATGAATGTGGCCAGTTTGTGCAGATTAGTCTCAGGGACAGAGAACAGTCTCTGATCTATTTACTAGCACAGACATAGGCTAGTTGAAGAAATTGGTAATGAAAAATTGTTGGACTTAGCTAAAAAATAATATTACAAGTCATTTACTTATAATTATGTGAGTCACTCCTTCCCTGAAATGTCTTTATATCTGTCTCAAAATCACACAAAAAATGAATAACTCAAGTGAGCTGCTGATGCTTCGCTTAGGAATTATGCTTGTTGGTGGTTATTGACCTCTCTGAAGACCAGTCTTCCTGAAGTGGTTTTGAGATCAGCAGCTATCATCTCCATCTTGTTGTATGTCAGTAGGCAGATAAATACACCACTAACAGTCTTTGTCCCTGATTTTCTCCTCCCTATCCCTTAGCACAAAGCACAGTCTCAATATTAGGGCTGCATTTGTGTTATTGAACTTAAAAAGCCAGAGACCATTTGCAGCAGGCAGATTGGAGGGTGACACATTACTCTGGAGGTAAAAGCAGTTGAGTTATTTAGACACTAACTTTGCCATTTAGCCTTGGCTAACTGCTGGTATATTTTGTTCATTTTGTTTATAGAAGTGTACCCACACATGTATTGCTTGATGTAGTATTGTCCTATACAGTGTAAGAGCTCATGGTGAGTCCCTACAAAGCTCAGGAGACACCAGAATTCTTCAGCTGTGAGGGGAATTCACAGAGGGAAAACCTGGGGAGACTGAGAGTCTGTCTGTTGCTGGTGATTTTTACCTTCAGGAGAGCTCAAGTCCTGCTGGCCTTGAGAGCTGACCCATGAGTGCTGTTTGAGTGTCCAATTGCCACCACATACAAGATGTGCTCATGAGAGAGAGAATCAGCTTGGAACACCCCATCCCAAGCCCAAGGAGAGGAGTGTGTTAGCTAAGTTGAGTAGAAAGAGGAAGAGACCTTTGGTTTTTCCTCTGCCTTTTAAAAGTTCCTTTCCATCTATTGCAAGCTATGAGATTCAATAAATGATCTTTCCTAGCATCAAGATCTGTGAAGCCATAAATCATTCTCTACATGTTATAGTTTCGCTAGGACAAGTGATTCAGTCCTACACTTCAGAATACTTCAGATGGCTCAGTCCTTTCTATTAGTGTGTCTTCTAATAGATGGAAAAACGTTTTGGGGATCATGGAATTTTCTTTGTATCTAAACTTTCCACTGCCAAGATGGAGACAATGTTCCTCCTGGGTAGGTAAATGCATTAATATTTGTCAGGTCCTTTTATTCTACAGGGCAGAAGCCCAAAGATACATGAAACTGGATCTTCTTGTTTCTGAAACAAAAATATTAATGCGTATCATTGCAACTATAAGGGATGTAGAGCCTTGATGAACACCTTTGTTTCTCCAGTGGATATATGAGAGTATTTCAGATCAAAGCTGACCCACATCTGTCTGTATCTGAGAACTGATGGTAGATTACTCATCTGACTACAGCTGTTCTTGACCACAGCAGGACACCATCCTCTGTAACCCAGGCAGAAAATCTTTCAAACAATATACGCCAAAACAGAGCAGGGAAACTCTCCATTTGTTTGTGGATAATTTGCCAAAGAAATTAGATGCACTGATGACTTGCTTGACTACAGAGCAGGGTTAGTGAGAAATAAATGTAAAATGGGACTGAATTATGTGCTATAAAACTATATACTCTGGGCTCAGCTTCGTTTTTCTGCAGAGTTTATTCAAAAAGAGAAAGAGCAGAGCAGTTTCTGACATTCCTAACAGGGAATCACCATTAGAGGCTTTCTCCTTTTGTAGACAATTAACATCTCACTTTATGGCAGGTGAAAATGGACATTCTTGATTTGAACCAGAAAACTTGCCTAGTATTAAAGGGTAAAAAAAATAATCCTACAGAATGTAGAACAAAATAATCAGAATGCATGAAGATCTGACAGGAACTGCTCTGTTAAATGATGATGGACCCCAGCCACAGAAAACTTCTGAACATTTTAAAAAGAAAATTTGGTTTCCTTCTTTCCCTACTCTCAGCATTGTCTGATGCATACTTGAGTCCTGAATACTTAAGAGCAAAACTCCTGGTCTTTGCAGCTTGACTGAAAGCCAACACCATAGGATCTTGCTTTAAAAGCTGCATCTAATTTAATACCAGAGGGACCAGGGTGGTCTCTTGTGTCATGAGCAGGGATAGCCAGGATTGGTCTGGAGGAGAGAAAGACAGCTACATCATGCTAGACAGTTGCACAAATATATTGCTTTAGCATATATATTTATCAGAGAGGCAAGAGCAACACCAAGCTCACCCCCTTTGCCATACCTCTACACTTATTCATGATTGGAAGGATCTACCCGCTTATTCTTGCGGTCCTCCACCGATGAATAGACAATGCTAACAAATCCTCTTCTCTGCAACTGAATTCAGCAATACCACCTGCATTATCAGTGTCTGTCTGATAACATTAAGGGCTCTTGCTGCCAGCCTGAAAGTCTAAGACCACTGCAGTTGTGATAGAAGTCCATGCAGTTTTGACTCATGCTCTGCCCTCGGTGACCTACCCTTGCCTACACTTAGCTGGTACCTAATTTTTGGCAGATGCCAGATGGCAAATTGCAGAAACAGGATAAGTTGCCTTGCACCTGTGACCTGAAAGCAGCAGTGAGTAATGGGTGTCACTGAGGACAGAGCTGGTTATGGCAACCTAAATTCACTTGAAACTCTCTCCTGAATAATTGAGTAGCTCAAATTCACGTTGGTTCTCTGAATACCAAGACTTGGGCTTTCATGCAGAGACAGGCAGGCTCATTTACTAGGGAAGAAGGCCTTGAAAGTGCTCTGAGGCCAATTTCTGTGGAAGACTAAAAATGAACTGATGGCTGATCTCCTTTAGAGATTCCCCTCTTAATCCTTTCCCTTATCAGGAACAGGTTTCTTATCACTTCTCTACACGGACATTAGTAAAGAGGGGAGAGCTTAGAGCTCCAAACAATCCATGTTTGAAATGTATCCAGTCCACAACAGCTCTGCAGTCTATTGTACCACTTAAGAGCAAACCTGCACATTCCCCCAAGCTCTTCTTAAGCTCTCTTTTGCCCCTTGCTTTCCTTCTCCTCCAGCTAGAACAGGGCATGGTAACAATTTAATATTTCTACAGCATCTTCTTCTGTAGAGGGACTGTCCTTGCTCCCTGCTATAAGTTGAGATCATGTGAAGAAATTCCTTGACACTGCTATTCAGCAGCCTTTGGGATGGAGGACCTCTCAAATCCTTGATTGCCACAAAAGTGTTTAAGAGAGGGGCTTCAGTCTAATATTGAGCTAAAAAAGCAGGGCAACATTTCTGTCAGCCTGCTGCAACTGCTGAGGTCAATATTTGGTCAGAGAACCAGTTCTCTGGTTACAGTGGCATTTTGCCAGCCACACATGACTGTCTTCTAAGCTTGGTTGTCTTGTCCTTGACATGCTTGACATATCTAAGGTTGATACTTAGAGCTGAGCTACATCACAAAAACATGTTATTTTTTCTTAAATATCTTCTAAGCTTTCAGCATCCTATCTGCTTACCCTAAGGGTCATACAGATGCATGATAACCTGAGAGGGTCTTGGTTGACCTCGGACAAGAAGCGATGGGCTGAGGCCAATTGCATGAGGTTTAACAAGGGTAAGTGCCGGGTCCTGCACTTTGGCCACAACAACCCCATGCAGCTCCAGGCTTGGGGAAGAGTGGCTGGAAAGCAGCCTGGCGGAAAAGGACCTGGGGGTGTTGGTTGACAGCTGCTGAACATGAGCCAGCAGTGTGCCCAGGTGGCCAAGAAGGCCTACGGCATCCTGGCTTCTATCAGAAATGGTGTGACCAGCAGGAGTAGGGAGGTGATGGTGCCCCTGTACTCAGCACTGGTGAGACTGCACCTTGAGTACTGTGTCCAGTTCTGGG
>VZRW01000735.1:120251-204094 GCA_013398125.1 Aegotheles bennettii
GAATTGCTAATGACAGGACAAGAGGAAATGGCCTCAAGTTCCATCAGGGGAAGTTTAGGTTGGAGATTAGGAAGAAGTTCTTTCCTGAGAGGGTGGTTGGGCACTGGAATGGGCTGCCCAGGGAGGTGGTGGAGTGACCGTCCCTGGGGGTGTTCAAAAAACAGGTTGTTGAGGCACTTGAGGCCATGGTCTAATGGTCTAATGGCCTCAAGAATATGATGGGATAAAGGTTGGACTTGATGACCCTGGAGGTCCCTTCCAACTATAATGATTCTTTGATTCTATGATTCTAAGAAGGTGTAAAGTCCAGGGGTGTTTTGATGAGTCTGTGGTGCAGCAGCAGGTTGGACCATTCCCTGTGGGGCAACATTCCCTTTCATGCATGAAAGAAATTATCAGTCATACAATGTTCTGGTCTGAATAGCTGTGTTCCAGAATGATGTGACTAAGAACCATCCTTTCCCTTTCGCAAACACTGTATGTATATTTAGATCTGTGTGTGCATCTATATCTACATCTATATCATCTCTATATCTATCTATATCTGTGTGCGTGTGTCTGTATATATACACTGTAACTAAGGTTTTTCCAACTGAATGTGTTGTTGACTCTTCCGTCTTTCAAACAGTCTTGCAGAATGTCAATAATCAGACACTGAGAGTTTACATCCCACACTTTGTGGAAGATCAGAACTTACTCCTCTTCAGGTAAAAGATACTGTTGGGCAAAAATCAGGACTGGATTTTTTTTCAGTCTCATGTAAATATAATACTCTACTTTTAATGTAAGTTTATTTTATTTTATTTTATTTTATTTTATTTTATTTATTTTTGTAACAAGAAATGAAGTTACAGTCCTCTTAAATCATTCAGTGTTTCTAGACCCTCTTTAGCAGCCACCAAAGAGCAGAAAATTAGCAAGAATCCCAGCTCCCCCAAGCCTGGTTTTCTTATAAGCTTTGACCTGGAAGGTGTCCCCTGACACAGCAAACACACAACAACATTTCTTTCTATCCAAACTGCTATTCCACAGCTTGGGAGGACCCACAGCCAATCTCAGAATAGGTTTCTCAGCAGGAAGTGTGGTTTCATTCGGGAGCTCCACTCCATGAGTCTCCTTCTGACTGAAATTGTTTGGAGAAAAACAAACAACAAGCCATCAGAATGACTTTAAAGACAACGAATTGTGTAAATAATGTGACAAACAAATGCCCTTGAAGAGGCTCTCATCTGCTTTTACCTTACTGTGGCTTTAGCAGGAGTCATTGTGGTTTTAATTAACACCTTTCCAAGTGCACAATTACCACATTGTTCTCAAAGACTGAGTGATACCCAGATGACAGTTTCCAGATTTTGTTGTGTCTTCAGAGTCTTGATTAATCCAGGGTTTCTTCAATTTTCTTGGACAGCAGGTTGTTAATACTGCACCACTCAGAACAGAGAAGCCCTTATCACACCACTGCTTCCCAGATGTACCTTGAGTATTGAGCACCCCAGGAGATGACCATACTTGCAAACGGCATCCAGTTGGTTTGCTGGATCTGTGCCTCTTCTCCTCCTAAAGTGCCAGCAGCACAGAAGAGACTTTCTCCTCTGGATGCCCTAGCAAAATTTTAATGGCAGAAAAGAGCATGAAGTTTGCATCACACAGGAGGAATCTGAGCCTTTCTGGGTAGCAAGGGTGAACGTTAAGATACAGATGCTGGGGCATCCTCAGTTGAACTCCGAGGGCTTTTCCTTTCAACAAATCCTCTTCTTATCTGCCATTTTCTTGTTAGGTCTGTAAAGAGATTAGACTCTTTGATGTTGGCCCTGCTGTCACCTGGGAGCTGGCTTACCCTTTATTCATTTTAGTCCATGCCATGGCTTTGCTGCAAAATTCGTGCCCTGACTCCCTGCCCTGCTTCGTGGTGTGGTAGGAAGGATATTAGCTACAGGATGGTCCTTTCCACTCATGTACAGGTTTTTAAATAGAATGAACACCTGCAGTTTCCCAGATCCAGGCTGGATCTTTTATTTGCTTTTCAGACCTTTTAAGAATCTGCCCTCCATCAATTTCCATAGGAAGCAAGTTCAGGCTGTTGTTTCCTGTTAGCAAGTCTAAGTTGTTTGAAGGCAAAAACTTTGCTTTTTTTTTAAGGTCAATGTGTGTTTTGTAATTCATTTTCAGTAGATGCAGGATTTCACCAGCTGATTTCATCTTATTGTAGACCGAATCATCTCTTCAAGATGATCTTAGGGATTATCATATATAAAGGGTGAAGAACTGATACAAACAGGGTCTCTTAGAAGCCAGATGTTGCATTGCAATTGTAGAACTAACCCAGATGCAGTATCCTTGGCTCTGACCTTTTCCCACTTACCACATTTCTCTAGCATGTGTGTTTAAGAACCATGGTATAGGATATAATTTTTGGTATGGATGATTGCCAGTCCAAACGTGCTGTGTTATTTTTATTGTATACTTAGCATAATATATTCTGTTCAAAAGTAGTGATGTATGAACATAAATATATCTTATTTGCCTATTAAAATTAGACAGGAAAAGACATTCTTTGTGCAACATCTGTAATATGATCATTTAAATTTGATTTTCTCCTTTTAGATGTATGTGCAGTAAACCTTGAAAGGTATAATTTATGGAATTGGGTGCAATACCATCACCATTATTGTAGAATCACAATTCTTCTATGCATTCAAAGAAGTTGATTTTGAAATTGAAGTGCTGTGGTGTTTTTCAAGGATCAGAGATAAAGGTTGCTGCAAGAGAAAGATCATTACCATGCTTGTGAGTTACATTTTAGGAGTTAATGGGTGCTGTGGGCATGATCTTCATCAACAGAAACTAACACTGTTCTGTCAGGCAGTAGACTTGTCCTGACTGGAGACAGTAGAAAATCCAGTCCTAACAATACACACACTATGCTTATATGAATAAATAAACCAGGCTGGGTATGATTTTCTGGCTTCAGGACCAAATGATGCAGCATGGCTCACATCCATGGATGTGATGTCTCTTCCCATACCTATAAAAGAGAACACTGGTCACTGTATCTCTTGGGAAGAGCCCCTGGCTTGTACTATCCCCAGATCATGATAAAGAACACGTGGACCATTAAACAGTTTGAATAACCATCACATGTATTTTTTTATACTAATTTGTGCTCTGGATTTTTTTCTTTAATAGTAGTGACCAAATTGGTAGCACAGAAGACTTCTTCATGGTCTGTGTTCTTGTCTTGGAGGTCTGGCCTAACTTACCCCCCCCCCCCAGTAGGTTTGATCTTTTAATCATTAACACAGAGGTCAGCTACAAAGGCTCTTCCCACCCCACGTGAAGGTATTTACCTGTTCTTCACTCTCCTGTGCAACAGACATTCTACACATCCAAGTCACTAGAAAATCAATGTTTAAGTAGAAAAGAATATGAAAATGACAGCTACTGTAATGCAGGAAATAAAAGACAGAGGAGGAATGTCTTTTCTAGTGATGACATGTGAGTAAATCACTACGGCTTATTTTGATATCACTGACATTTTTCACA
The DNA here is from genome assembly GCA_013398125.1 of Aegotheles bennettii. Lineage (NCBI taxonomy): Eukaryota > Metazoa > Chordata > Aves > Caprimulgiformes > Aegothelidae > Aegotheles > Aegotheles bennettii. The sequence goes on from VZRW01000735.1 coordinate 123,795, forward strand.
AAGACTTTCTTCTGGGAGCCAAAGTGATCTGTCAGCACAGAATGAAGTATGTACAAACGAAGCATAAATCTACACTCCAGAGGGATGACAGAGGTGTCGATAATTTCAGTGTCTGGGGTGATCAATTCTGATGCAAAACCTGGAGGAGTGAATCCCAAGTTGAGATAGTCTTTTAGCTCAAAATACGATCACAGTGATGCAATCATGGAATAGCATCATTTTGTGCAAGGCAAGCTTGAAAAAAGATGAGGTGTGTGGAAAAGAGAGGATTCTGATATGGCAGTGTGCCTGGCTTCAGCTGTGCTTCTAAAAATACAGCTTACAAATCTGTTTTGTGAGAATAATGATATAAAAAGGCTTGTGTTTTAAATATGACAGTATTCAGTGAGGCTGCAGATTGTACACTGGTAAAGGTGTAGTGAAGGGTACCAAGTCAAAGGGAATCAAATCCCTGGATTTAACCATATGAAGCTAGTTATTTTGAGTTAAAAGGGTTGTCCAGTTTCTCTGAGATGTTTTTACCCTCTAGTTTCTACTTAGACACTTAAATAACCTTCAAAATTACCTAAATGTCTTTATGAACCTACTTCTTCCTTTGGTACCTTAGAACAATGATTTTTAGCCCGTTTGTCCACATATATTTCTGAAGCAGAAATGTAAAGGTAACCCAGAAGATAAAGCTCCAAGAGGCCAAAACTTACTGCAAATATCAGTTGTTTTCTATTGCAAAATATTTAGGAACTTCTTAACTGGAAAATATTAAACTACCCTGAGGCAGTGTTGAAGGTGAGCACTGCTCTCCTCACCTTCACATGAATCCTAAGAGCAGTGGAATCACACCTTGAGGAGTGCAACACCCAAACTATCTTTTGCTCATTCTCCAGAAGACAAAGTTTTGCTTCCTTAAATGAAAATCCTGACACAAATGTCCCAGGTAGTGAGGCTACCATTATAACCTTTGAGAAATGGAACGACATGAAGCTGTTGGAGCAACTCCAGAGGAGGCCTCAAAGATGATCAGAGGTCTGGAGCACCTCTCCTATGAAGACAGGCTGAGGGAGTTGGGGTTGTTCAACCTGGAAAAGAGAAGGCTTCAGGGAGACCTTAAAGCACCTTCCAGTACCTGAAGGAGCTAGAGGAAAGCTGGAGAGGGACTTTTGACAAGGGCATGGAGCATGGAGTGATAGGAAGAGGGGGAACAGTTTTAAACTGAAAGAGTGGAGATTTAGACTGGATATTGGGAAGAAATTCTTCACTGTGAGGATGGTGAGACACTGAGGCAGGTTACCCAGAGAAGTTGTGGCTGCCCCCACCCTGGCAGTGTTGAAGGCCAGGTTGGATGGGTCTTGGAGCAAGCTGGTCTGGTGGGAGGTGCCCCTGCCTGTGGCAAGGGGTTGGAACTAGATGAGCTTTAAGGTCCCTTCCAACACCAAACATTCTATGATTCTATAATTCTATGATTTCATAATTCTATGATTTTACTGTGAACAAAAATACTCTCAGTCTTTCTAATATGTCAGAACTTGCTTGATCAAGAATGGCTGGGGACAGTTATATTCACTTGCCTTTGCAGTTCTTCTCCTGCAGAAAAGAGTGTCTCCCAGGATAGAGCACCCATTTTGGGCTTATAACTCAGAGACCTGAGCAATGGTAGTGTTAAGTCATCAAAACTGGCCCTGTGTTTCCCAGGGTTCCAGGAGAGCCTGAATGACTACAGTTAGCAGGGTAAGGTCTCCATGTTAACGTTGGTCTTCCAGCTCGTCTCCCAGCTCATCTCCCTTGGACAGGTTTTATTTTAAGGTATTAAGAACCATGCTGAGATCACAGTGCGAACACTGGTAGATTGCTGGCTTCTTTTAAAAAGGAGATGCAAGGCTTTCTAATTGGTATCATCATCTGCAGCCAGCGAATGGAAGATACTGCAGGAATTAGGAGCTGTTACCAATCTCCCAGCATGTCCCAACAGGCACCAGCTTGAAGAAAGAGAAGCACAAGAGAGTGACCTCAGGACTAAAACAATACTTTTCTCTGACTCACTTTGTTCTTTTTCATGTTATTATCCTCTCCCTGCCTTTAAAATCAACCCCAACCTGGCACACAAGGGATAATTTCGTGTTGATTCACCTTTTTATAGAGAATCTACAGCAAGAACTGGCACTGAGGGCTTAAAAATATCCTTTAACCCCTCTTCCATATAAACATCTAACATCACACTGCAAAAGGAGTCCCTATGGACAAAAATCTATACAATATGCCCTTCAAAAAGCCTGAAGATATGTAAATAGCAGGTGAAGAATCTTTCACATGGAAGGCCACAAAGATTCAGAAACATTTCACATTTCTAAAGGCAACCTTCTTAAAGCCCCCTCAAACGTAATTAAACCTGGATAAAAGAAAAGCCAAATGTTTGTCCATTTTGCTGCTGAGGCTTCATGTTTGGGTTTGGGTTTTTTTGGTGTTTTTTAAATGAAAATAATTTCTGCCAAGGTGTGCAAGGAGATGGTGGGACCTTGGCCTATGTTTTAGCTAAGTGAACACACCAACACTAGTCTATATGGTGTGGGAAATTGCTGAATATAATAAATTAACAGAGTCAGAAGCTGACAAAAGCTACAGGTGAGGAATGCACACATTTCACAGGTGTTTAAGTAGGAGTTAAGCAAGAAATGGCCAAACTTCATAGAATCATAGAATCATTATAGTTGGAAGGGACCTCCAGGGTCATCAAGTCCAACCTTTAACCCATCATATTCCTAACCATTAGACCATTAAATTCACAGTTAATTAAAGAGACCATTGAAGACCTTTAGGGAAGTGGAATTTTACAAGGCCAACAGTGCCACAATAACTGCTTCAGAAATACCAAATTCAAGTATGGATGTAGAAGAAATGGGACTGACAAGGAAAAAAGTAGTTGAGGAAGTTATTTATCTGGGAAGAAACCAGGGCAGAGAAAGGAGGGGATCAAAGGGAGAGACAGAGGAAGAAGTAGCACAGGGAAATTGAAAGAAAGAGGGATAACAAGAACTGCTTGTGTGAAAACTTTTGGTCAGTGTGATTGACAGCCCTGCTCCTGAATACCACAGTCTGATCTTATTAAATTCCATTCCTGATGATTTTCTGGCTGAACATGCAAGCTATGGTGCATGAAGGGGTGAGATTCACTAGCACACGTCAAGCAGGACTTGCAGGTGAGTTGGAGGAGAGGTCTGGGTACCAGAAACTGAAGAAACCATATCCCTTGGGTATGCCACAGAGCCCACAAAGGGTGGGTGTCTTTATCTGAACCAGGTGTCCTAGATCCCTGTGTAGCCCATGGGTAGTCAGTGTATGAAGTCAGTGGAGCACAGAGATGATTCTCCTGGCTAAATTTCAGAATCTGCTTTGGGATGTGATTGTATGGTGGCACAATTGTACCTTCAGATGTGATGGCAAAATTGTACCTTAAGTTCTGCAGGCATCACTGAATTGTTCTTCAAGACCAAGAAGGAAGTCTGGATGGACTGATCAGATGATCATGGCTTCAACACCAAAGGGATATCCAAGGATAAACTGAGGCTTCGAATGCTGCCTGGAACATTAAAGGAAGTTTTGTTTTCCTCCTTACAATTGCATACTGGTTCCTCAGAGAGAATCACTGCTTTGCCACCTCCTTTCCCATTCTGCATCCAATATGTGCTGCAGTGGAGACATCTCTTCATGTAGCAGATTGCAGGCAGTCCACCTAGTGCAAAGCTGTGTCAGATGGACTTACCAGCTCCATTCTGTAGTGCAGCCATGCTACATGGAAGTGTAGATTGTTGCCAGACCTGAGCTGGTCAGCCATGTTTTGTCCTTAACTTGGTGTTCATCCACACCAAGAATTAGGGTTTTTTTGGAAAATCATAGAATGGTTTGGGTTGGAAGGGACCTTAAAAATCATTTAGGACAAACCCCCTGCCATGGGCAGGGACACCTCCCACCAGATCAGGTTGCTCCAAGCCCCATCCAATCTGGCCTTCAACACTTCCAGGGAGGGGACAGACACCACTTCTCTGGTCAACTTGGGCCAGTGTCTCGCCACTCTCACAGTGAAGAATTTCTTCCTAGTATCTAACCTAAATCTATATTCTTCCAGTTTAAAGTGTTTGCCCCTTGTGCTATCACGCTATGCTTTTGTAAAAAATCCCTCTTTATCTTTTCTAGAGCCCCTTCAGATATTGGAAGATGTTGGAAGGTCTCCCTGGAGCCTTCTCTTCTCCAGGCTGGACAACCCCAACTTTCTCAACATGTCCCAATAGCGGAGGTGTTCCAGGCCTCTGATCATCTTTCTGGCCTCCTCTGGAGTTGCTCCAACAGCTCCATGTCCTTCTAATGTTGGGGAACCCAGAACGTGACACAATACTCTGGGGGAGGGGAGGGTGGGTCTCTTGAGAGTGGAGTAGAGGGGGACAATCCCCTCCCTTGCCATGCTGGTCACTCTACTTTTGATGCAGCCCAGGATCCTGGTGGCTTTCTGGGCTACAAACGCACACTGCTGGCTCATGTTGAGCTTCTCATCAACCAACCCCCCCAAATCCTTCTCCTCAAGGCTGTTCTCAATTCATTCCCCACCCAGCTTGTGTCTGTGCATGGGATTGCCCTGAGTCATGTGCAGGACCTTGCACTTGGCCTTGTTGAACTTCAGCTCTCCCCACTAATTACAGGCTGATGCAAGTTTTGAGCATGCTGGTAATGTATCCTTTTGAAAACCTCCAATTTGGGGAAATGCCGATGAAATTCTTGAATCACTGTGGAATACAGCACTGCCTACACAGTTAAAACATTCTCGTATTTTTAAGCAGGAACTTGGCTCACTTCAAACTATGTGTGTGCATGATAATGCAGTTGTTAGTTATTTTCTCAAGGTTTCCTGTACTTAGATGAACCCCAGACAACAGTTAGAAGAGAATGGTTAATTAGCCAAACTAATGAGACTAGAGATCTCCAGTTTCAGTGCAGAGCTGAAGAGGGCTCATTAAAGCAAAAAGCTTGTGGAATGAGCCAACACCAGCAAAAAGGAACAATAAGGAAGTGTGTTAACCCTTAAAGAGTTCTTGTGTTTCCATCCAAAGATGGAAACAGACACACTTTCTGAGGGAGAACATTAACACAGAGGATGGTGATATCCATGCTAGAATATTTTTGACATAGGGTGCTGGGCTGCTGAGAGGTTTCCCACAGAAAATAAAACAGCACTGTTTCAATAGTTTAAATTTTCCCACAGGAAAGGAGGCAAAGAAATAGGCTGCAGTGTGCTGAGTGAGAATACACTGGTTTCTCGTAGGGGTACAGAGAGGACCACATGTATCACATCAAATACCAAAAGAAATAGAAAAAAAATAAAAAGGTTTCCCTTTCTATGTGAAGTTCAGGGTAGCCAGCAGGTCAGTCCTAGTGAGCTGGGCATGGCATCTCCGTTGTTCACCCAGATATATGATGGGATATAATTCCGCAATGTCATGTTGTTCCTGGATCTCCCTTTTGCTGCATTTGATCTGAAGAAAGTCAGATCTTCCAAACCCCCTTGCTTTCTAACACCTCTCACCAATTGGAGGACTAGGTGTGGCTGCATAAGGAGTCCAAATCATAAACTCAATAACAACAAACTGTTATTCAGCAGGCATCTTTATTGCAAGGCTGGACATATGGGGGATCGCTCTGCCAAACATGTGTGTCTGGAGCTTTCAACACTCAGGTTATATAGACCTTAAATATACATATTTATTGCATTTCCTGGAAACATTAGCATAGACAGCAGGAACTCATTATAATGTTGCAACATCATGCTTAGCTGGCTGATCCATATTGAGTAGGTGGTCTTTTGAGGGTCTTTAGTGGTTGCCAATGGTCCTTTCAGGCTGCACTTATCATGACTTCATATGGTTGCACATGCAAAATTATCTTCTTTCAACATGTCCCTTAAGGCAAAGTCGAATTCCTCTAAACAATGCCAAGTATTTTGCTGATTACGGACTATCTCTTGGTCCTTGCTGATTACAAGTTGTTAGTCACTTGAGCTTAGTTATAGCCAAACAAACAGCCAATGTTATACAAACAGACAAAGTTGTGTAGGTACAAATGATGGTGATTGATGATTTCTTTATTTCACATTGGTCACTGCGACTTTTGTCACACAGAGGGATCACTGTAACATTTGATTTCTGCACTTCTGTTGATCACAGACTCACAGAATTACAGAATCCCAGAATGTCAGGAGTTGGAAGGGACCTCGAAAGATCATCCAGTCCAACCCTGCCAGAGCAGGACCAGTCAGAGCAGGTCACACAGGGATGCATCCAGTTGGGGTTTGAACGTCTCCAGAGAAGGAGACTCCACAGCCTTTCTGGGCAGCCTGGCACAGTGCCCTGTCACTCTTATAGTGACAAAGTTCTTCCTTATGTTCACCCGGAACCTCCTATGTTCAAGCTCCTATGATATTAAACCTGTTTTGCTAACACACAGCTCCAGCTCAAAGGTAACAGTTTTGTATGGCACAGTGCAGCAGGCATAGAAATAGATATATTAAAAAAAAAATAATAAAAAAATCTACTGTGCTATGGACTGAAGTGTCAAGGGAACAAGATATTGATTTACACAAAGCCCGGTAATTCACTGAGAAAAATAAACAGCCTGAACTTTCACCTTGCACTTACAATTCATACATTGTTTTTTGCTCTTCTGTTGTGTGCATTAAGCCCTCTTTTGAAAAACAGAAGAGGTAAGAAGGGGGAAGAAGTGCTCCAGAGGTTAATGAGGTGCTTTCTTGTGCTGCTAGCACATCCTTTTTTCTCATCTGGTTACAAAAAAATAAAGGTGAAATACAATGAAAGGGCTGGCCTTTATATAACACCTTACATCTTGGAAAATACTTCATCAGCTATGTGCAAAGCCAAGATAAGCCTAATTCTTAATTCTGCCCTTACCTACAAGGACATACATCCCACTGACGTAAGTACCAGCTGCATAGAATTTTATTTTATCTCTGGAGGCCCTATGAGATTGGATCCAGCTCTGGGAAAATGGGTGGGAGATTCTTGGATGAGCACAGCAACAAAGTCTGAGTGCTAAATAGGGTGTAAAAAATGTTCAAAGCAGGGAAGTTGGGGCTTTGTAGAATTACTGGAACTGCTAGGCAGCCAGGCCTGGGCATGGTGGTAAATTGCCCTGTTTGTGTTAAATATGTTGATAATAGCCACAAGTTATGAGGATTTTCCTGCTTTTTATCACTGGGGGAGAAGTGGTCATGGCCATCTTAATTGTGTTAATTGCAGAGCAAATTAATAACACACTACCTGTATAGATCACCTCATGGTGCTTTCTGGTAGAAATGTCTTGGTCATTTCTTCACCTTAATAGATGCAAGTTATTGATCTGTGAGTTAAAACAACTAGCACCTGGGTACTGCTCCACTCAGCTGGCTGCATTTTCATGATGGATAGGGCAACAATATTATTGATGAGGCTATTTTAAAGGGCAACACATACCTACAGAGCACAAACACACAGTGTGTAAAATAACGGTGATGAACCAGAAAGCAATTGCAGTGCAAGATGCTTCAAACCATCAGGCTTCTTACACTGAGGGATACTCATGTGCTTTTCTAAAGCTAATCATCCAAACCTCAAAATGAGGTGTAGAAATAATGTTATGTTATATTAGCAGGAGGGAAACTGAGGCAAGAACCCAACTGCTTATTTGGCGCTTGAATCCTTCATTTGGAAGGGGAAAAAAAAATCAGTGGTTACAACTATGAACAAAATGCATCTTGGTTTGCATGGACTAGGGAATGTATTTTGCAATCTTGCAAATTGGAAAAACTCAAAAAACAATGAAGATATAGAGAGATTTTATAACATCATCATCCTGCTAGATCTACCGTCTTTCACTGTTTTATGCATGGTCAACTCTTGTTAAATAACAATTTTCTTTATAACAGATCACAACGATTGAGTCCACTGCTTCCCTTCTTTCAGTTCTGAACTATAATTTAGCTCTTGGTAAAATATTCAGACTTGAGTAAATTATTCCCAGGGACAGAAAATCTGGGGGTATCATAAGTAAACTCTTCATATTTTCGATTCTTTGACATTTTACTTTTATTTTTAAAGAGGTTCTGTCTTGATTCAACTTTCAGACAACCTATGTGTGTTTTGCCTTTCTTTGTAAAACAGAGGAGCTCTTTACCTTTCAATTACCTCTCATGCTTCCTGCAAAACAACTATCAGAGAAGGCAAGTTGTTGGCCTCATAGGGAAGAGACTGGGAAAGGAGTTGATTGTCAAGAAGCGCAAATGTACAGTTGTGGGGCAAATACTGACTATCCTTTCCCTGATCCCTTCCAACAAATACTGCTAATTCAATGCTAATAGGATGATTAATTTCTCCTCTTAAGGTTTTATGGAAAATGAAGTGCAAACCAATATTGAAAAAAATATAGGTCTATTTCAGTCTAAGTTTAAGTGGTGCTGAGTTAGCATATAAATGAGTCACTAAAAAAATCAACAGGAAATTACAGCCTGGAATATGAATCATTCGTGGCTTCCACAAACGTATGCCAGGGATAAGTGATAAGTTTTGGAGAAGAGCGTGGATCCAACTGAATGATGTCAGAGAAAAACGAAGTTGCTGGAATTAGATATTCAGAGGAATTAAGGCCATCATTTCACAGCCTGGGTACAAATTGTATTGCGACATACATAAATGGTGATTTGCACACTTTGCCCAGGAAAAATGGAGAAATCGGTGGAGATGGGTTAAACAGCAATGGTGTTGCCTCCCAACCAGGCAAAAATCCATATGGCTTAATGTCGCTTCTCTCCTTTGACTGAGGAGGTGTCCATTTATATGTAATTAAGTTGGTGTTTCATAATTCAGGATTAACAATATCTCATGTCAAGACTGCTGCAACACTCTTTAAAAAACACTGATTTGCAGATGAGATAGTAAATGAGCTGGTACATTAGAAAATGTACTGTGTCTTCAGGGAAAGGAATGAAACAAAATGAAAAAAGAAGCGTTTTTTCCAAACCTTGATGATTAAACCCAAAATAATTAGCAGGTAATTTCAAAAAATTCAAAGGAAAAAATTCAAGGGAAAAAGAACAGTAATTTTTTGCAGTCTAAATAAACTGTCATTTTGATGGGAAAAGTTTAGAAGAAGTTAAAAAGATTATCTCTCATATTAAAGACAGTCTTAATCTACCTATCTCCATAGGTGGTAATAGTCCTTTTTAATTGTGGCAGAAGTATCAAAATTATATCAGTCCACTGTGAGACTTAGCCACAATTTATTGTGTGCTTTTTATTTGTTTGCTTTTGCTTCTTGGCCTCTGATTTTCTTGCAGCTGGACTCAACATCTACTGTTCTCATTTGTCTGGAAGTAGAATGGAGGAAAAAATCCAGTTCCCTAAAACTTGGAGAAATGCAATGGAGTATGAGTGGCATGCTGAAAGGCAGGTATGAAGGAGAAGTTTGCATGAGTTATATTATCTTTTCCACCAGAAATGTGCTGATGAAATGAATTTGAAAAGTGTGTTTCTTGAAATGTGACTTTTTTCTGATTGGAAAAACTTAACAAGACTACTTCCAAAGGCAAAATAACAAAGAATAGGGCAGAATGTTACATGCTGTTTAAGCATGCATTGATCTGATACCAAGGAGCATCATTTATCACTTTGGCTAGACAAAGTTTTCTGATCTCATAGTTTTGGGCTCCCAATTTACAGCACATTGTTTCTTCTGGGATGGATGACTATTGCACAATATCTCAGTAGCAAGGAAGTTGGATGCACTGTGTTACATTTAGGGTAATGAAGCCAGATCTGGGCAAATTAACTTGGAAGGATATTAATTTTAAAATGAGATGGATGGTTTGTGGAGCATTGCAGCAGTGTACTCTCACTAACGTTTTCAATGCTGCTTTAAGTATTTTTTACACTGTATTTCACCGTGGAGATCTGCTATGCTTGAAAGCCCCAGTCAACCAAGCAGACAACTGGAAAATGCAACAATTCAAAAGGCTGAAAACCGTGGTTCAAAATGACTAACAAACCATCTGTAAGGAACAAGCAAATAAATTTTCAAAGAAACATGATTAGATAACAAGTTAGCATTTATATCGCATCAGAGTTCCAGTGAAGAATAAATAATAATGATCAATATCTTACCAAAAATAGCTGTGTTCATATAGAAGGAGGCATAATTCATGGCATTACTTCATTACTTTGGAATAACCAATCCTGACATGATAAAAGGAGTCTAATGTGGGTTTGTTTTTACTTTTCAGTATGTCATAGTATTAGGTCATCCCTTCAATATTGTTAGGGTCCCAAAAGAAGACTACTAACCAAGATCATCTCTTTTATCTTCACTAAGACACCTCAAGCAAAATAAAATAATTCATTTATATGTCTAAAAATATAATAATAATAATAACGATAATAATAATAATAAACCCCACAGAATAACAACAAGAATTTCAATATTGTTGCTTTACATCATAAATACAGCTTGGCTTGTGCCAGGGAGCAACAACATAGAGAAGATGCTTACAATTTAAAAATGGTGTTGACATCTATGTCATAATGAGATCAGCTTCACTGTTCTTTGATCCAGCTGAGAAGATCTCAAGGGTGAATAAATTTGTTGTTTCTAAAGGGGACTCATATCAGAGGACAAGAAGTACCTAGAGATTCAGAAGAAACTAATTTTCTGCTTCTTTATTTTGTTCTCCTTAAGGTCTGTTCTCTTCTCCTGCTATGAAGGGTTTGAAAATGCATTTAGTATAGTGCCAAGGAAAAACTAGATGTATAGTGGGGGTCTGAGATGGTAAAGACCTAGAGCACCAGAGCTGAAGAAAAGTGTCTTCACATCAGCCTGTACTTCCTTTGTACAACACTGGAGAAGGCATAGTAGAAGACAATGCACAGATGGGGGTGGCATTTTGGGGAGAAGAAGGCAATTTCAGGAAAAAAAAAGGCAAAAATCCAAGATGAAGGCTTAGGATAAACTACATAAGGTATGTGGGGAAGAGTATTTGGACATTTTCAAGATGAAAGTATGGTTGTGGTAGACCTGTGGAGGAGTTCACAAGGGTATGTGATGTGAGCTAACAGTGGGTCAAGAAAGTTTTTTTAACAAACACATTCCTGATGAAGTAAATGGAAAGAACAGGTTTGGAAGACTGAATAATATTTTTTTGTAGATGAATCAATATTAATTCCACATAGGAATAACTTTTCTCATTTGGATGTTCATTTCAAATTCAAACAATGGCATCCATAAGAATTCATATAATGATGTGCACATAAAGGGCATTTGCAGCCATCAAGAGCAGTTGTCTTTATTAAAACATCCAGATTCTGTTTGAAATGCAGACATCAAAGTTTTAGTGCCCAATACTGGTGTCTACCTTTGCATTTTTTTGTCTAAGCTTCCCTTAGAGATAGTGAACATCTAACAGGTACATGCAGTGTGTCTCAGAGAGGGATCCATTTAACAACTACAACTTGGGCTGCCCACATACAGGCATCTAATGCCATTTGATGTACAGTTGGGTATCAAGCCATTTCTCTGTGATGGGCAGGATCTCCTACAGGAGACATTGTCTTTCTGAATTGGGAACTGGGGGCTAAAATGACATTAAGTGCTTATGTTTAGGCAACTCTATTGCACAGCACAAGTTTAGCTGAGTTAGTCCCTGAACACCGCTGAGTTCACCCATCTGTGACAGTGATGGGTGTTTGGATGCCTAGTCACCCTGGACACATCAATGCACCTATATCTTAATCTGCAGCTGAATTCCTCCCTCAAGTCTCTATTGAAAGATTTCTAGCAGTGGATTTTCACCACTTTCTTAGATTGTTTACACTTTTACATTTATCTACTATAATTTTTAATGTACAAATGGAGAAAAGCTGATAAATTGCACAACTATATATTGTGCAATTCTACATTTACCATCTTTGCAGACCCTTTAAGTCAGTGTTCCCCTAGTGATTCACTGCCCATCTGTCATCCTGAAAGCAAAACTGAGGTTTTCCCTGGTAAATGAGGGTATCAGTGTAGTTGAAAATTTTGGTAGGAGCAAATTAGTAGGGTCAACAACCTTTAGAAAATAAATTATCTGTTCCTAAGAGAGTAGAAGGGACCAGGTGAGCCATACAATAAAATTGCTTATTTTTCTCTGCTAACTATGAGAGAGCCAAAGAATGTGATATGATGAGCACCTAAAGTGACATGAACCTCAGAATTTGGAAATCTCTTTTTACCTATTTCAATTGGCAATAATATAAAATTTATCATGAAGTGCTGAAGACTCCACCCCAGGGAGTGTTGCCCAGAGGTTAACATATGCAGTGGCAGAGTTTGCTTTTTGCACAGCTTCGTCCTGATTTCTACGGTAAGGGGGAATGTGGAGTTAAGTCACTTGCTTGTGTGTCTGATAGTGTCAATTAAGGAAGATAACTGGTCTGGAATGTGATAAGTTTGTGGGAGGTGTGGACCTGAGTCTAATACTAAGTGGGATTTGCAGAGATTGCTTCTTTCAAACAGGAGACAGGGACTATCTGTGTAGCTGTACTGTTCTGGGGGAATTCATGGTTGTTTCACAAGTGCTATTTTATAGATACATAATATTGAATATTTAAAAGACTGGTGTCCAAGCTAGACTTAGGACACATCATAAGACAGTATAGGTTGGGGTCTGACCTGCTGGAGAGCAGAGAAGGAGAAAGGGACCTGGGGGTCATGGTGGATGGAAGGATGGCCATGAGCCAGCAATNAGAGGTTCTCCTCCCCCTCTATTCTGCCTTGGTGAGGCCACATCTGGAGTATTGTGTCCAGTTCTGGGCCCCACAGTTCAAGAAGGACATGGAACTGCTTGAGAGAGTCCAGCACAGAGCCACTAAGATGATGAAGGGAGTGGAACATCTCCCTTATGAGGAAAGGCTGAGGGAGCTGGGTCTCTTTAGCTTGGAGAAAAGGAGACTGAGGGGTGACCTCATCCATGGTTACAAATATGTAAAGGGTGAGTGTCAGGATGATGGAGCCAAGCTTTTGTCAGTAATGACTAATGATAGGACAAAGGGCAATGGTTTTAAACTGGAGCATAGGAGGTTCCATGTGAATATCAGGAAAAACTTTTTCACTGTGAGAGTGACGGAGCACTGGAACAGGCTGCCCAGAGAGGTTGTGGAGTCTCCTTCTCTGGAGACATTCAAACCTGACTGGATGCATTCCTGTGTGACCTGTTCTAGGCGGTCCTGCTGTGGCAGGAGGCTTGGACTAGGTGATCTTTCGAGGTCCCTTCCAACCCCTAATATTCTGTGATCCTGTGATCCTGTGAAGGCATATATGCATCCCATTAGTTGGGTGTCACATAACTTTTGGAATAGATGAAGTCCTGCAAACAGTCTGTTCTACAGGTGCCTGTATCAGGTGCCTGTAAATGCATAACGGTTTCACTTTAACTTTTTCAGGTCTGGATCCCGACCTGCTGCTGGGTTAGTGGTTTCAGTGTTGGGATTTCATCTTGTTCTCAGTGTAGAATTGGATTGTGCATCTTGTTATTGTAGAAACTTGAAGCCCCATTAATGTAAAGGTCCTCTTGTGCTGGTTGCCATACAAGGTATATACAAGGTCTCTTCCTTTCTAAGGGAACTTTAGAAATGAAAAGTGTGGATTATCCAGCAATGAAAAAAATAAAAGGAGGTTGTGTTCCTTGTTGTAGTGATGCAATTATTGAAAAATCACATCAGTCCTGGCTCTAAGCTGAAGAGCACATTTTGTTGCATACATCTCACTGTACTTTCATTCTGAAGTACCTTTGAGTTTAAGTAACCAACCTCCCATTAGAGGGCTACATGTCCTGTTAACAGTTGTCTTCTGCTGATGGGCTGCCCGCCTTTTTCCTAGCTGAAAAAAATAAAAATATAAAAACTTGATGGTTTGCCAAAACCAACCCATGCTTTCCTTGTGTGTGACACTTAATGTTAATCTGGATAGAAGAGAAGTGGTAAAAGCTGCTGAATTTTGATTGATCTCTGCTGATCAGCTCTACAGATCTCTCATGATCTGGTATGCAGGATCTCAGAGAATAAAAAACAGCTATAGTTTGACAAAATACAATCTCCCAGTACAAATATATGGCTATTTCATTGTAAGTATGTTTTAGCATTCCAACTGCCTGGTCCCATAAGCTTCAGAGAAGTTACAGGTACTTGGGATTCTACAGCAATACTCACAGACTTAATAAAACTGTCTTGGGAACTAATGAATTATTTAAAGACTGCATAAAGAAAATGTAACCTATGCATTTAAAGTAGGAAAATCCACTTTAAAGTCATCATTCTGCCATCTTTATCAATCTTATGAGGTTTTTTCTTCATATATTGGTATTTTGTTTGTCTAGGCTGAATGAATTAAGAATGGGAAATATTATTTAATTTAGACCAATACTATGTTCTGCATAAATTTATATTGATAATATATGTATTGTCTTTTATTGTATGTATGTATTTGCTCTATTAAACAATAAAGCGCTTCATACAAAATTGGAAAGAATGCTGTATAGAAAACTCACACCCAGGTGTAACATGCATAGGGGTGTAGAAGTTTTTTTCCTGGAGCTAACCTTGACAATGAGTATCGAAGATCTTTTTACTTTTGCATAGTGACAGACTTGAATTTAGAGTGGTAAGAAATGACACAGGATGAATAGAAAACCAACTAACTCTATAACACCTTGAGATGTCAGAAGCTTCTAGTGAGTTCAACATGTAGGACTGAATGGGGGAGAGGAAAAAAAGGAGGAAAGGAAAAAACTCTGAATAATACAACTCTACAATCCCTCTACAACTACTTAAAAGGAGGTTGTAGTGAGGCTGGTGTTGGTCTCTTCTCCCAAATTGCTGATGACAGGATGAGAGGAAATGGCCTCAAGTTCCATCAGGGGAAGTTTAGGTTGGAGATTAGGAAGAAGTTCTTTCCTGAGAGGGTGGTTGGGCACTGGAATGGGCCGCCCAGGGAGGTGGTGGAGTCACCATCCCTGGGGGTGTTCAAAAAACCGGGTTGATGAGGCACTTGAGGCCATGGTCTAATGGTCTAATGGTTAGGAATGTGATGGGATAAAGGTTGGACTTGATGACCCTGGAGGTCCCTTCCAACCATAATGATTCTATGATTCTATGATTCTATGATTCTAGGTAGCTCTAGGACAAGTCTAGATGCCATGATGGATGAAAAGAGAGTGGGCTGGTTTAGTAAAGGGAAATAAGGATGTATGAAGACAAAACTGTTTGCAGAGTAAAGTGTTGGAAAAAGATCAATTACTAAAATACATGATTTTTCCCCCCTCTCTCTAAGCCTCACAGCAAACAAATAGTCAAATAAAAGTTGATTGCTATCTAGACACTGGACATGGAAGAAAAGACAAAACAGTGAGGCAGTTACGGTAGGAAGTTTAGAAAGTAGATGAGATTGGCCCTTCTGAAGCAGGAAGAGAGGTGTAAGAACATGAGACAAAACGAAGAGGATGACATAGCTAGGCTGGAAAGAATATTGGCTATAGACACGTGAAGAACTTGAGAGAAAAGAATTAGACAGGAGAACTCAGAGGAATCCCAGGCTTATCAATGGGCTGCCTGGTTCCTCGTTAGGGTAGACAATGAATCAATCACAAGAGTGGGCTTTAGCACATACTGCTGGTGAGCGGCCAAGGAACCAAAAGTCTGTCAAAAGGAAAATGCTTAGGGCTTTGTGCTTCAAATTAACTAGCAAATTGAAAATAATCCCTCATTTTACCATCCCCCTGAGAGTTCAGTCTGACTCTTTCCTTCTTAGCTTGTCCCAGGCAATGAATTTACTCCAGCTAAGTTTTTCTTTATCTTCCCCTTCCTGGACCGTGGTGATAGACTTGTCACTAAAGATAAGATCTGCAATAACATCTGCTCAGTCGGCATCCTGAGTGAATAAAAGTGCCTACCTGTGCATAGAAGTTATCTCTTGCCGAAGGTGATTTAGAAGAACTGCTAAGTGGGTACCTTTTACATTGCCTGGAACAATGGCCCATGCCTCATAACATTTTGAGTGATGGACATGATAGAAGTGGGGGAAATTGCTTCTGAAAACTCTCTGAGCTTGAGCCAAAGGTGGAGCTTCTTGAGAGGTGTTTGACCAAGCAACTTAGTCTTATAGGTAGCTGTAGGACAACTCTAGATGCCAATGTAGTATAAACTTACTCTGAGTAGTGATCGTACTACTGGATTTCAAGGTACTATTGGATTTCTAAGAACCAG
Source organism: Aegotheles bennettii (assembly GCA_013398125.1). Taxonomy (NCBI): domain Eukaryota; kingdom Metazoa; phylum Chordata; class Aves; order Caprimulgiformes; family Aegothelidae; genus Aegotheles; species Aegotheles bennettii. Next base: position 140,111 of record VZRW01000735.1, read on the forward strand.
GTTCCAATGAAATGTTCTACTCAATCAGAAACTCACAGGAGATGTGTTGGGCAAAGATGTGGCCCTTTATTGGACCCTCTAAGGTTTATTACCTTCCCTCTTCTACTATCCACTATATACATGAGGCCATTCATCTTCTAACACAAAACTCCTTGGCTTCCCATATAGCATGATGTCTCTGCAAGGCACTTCCAATGACCTCCTGTAGAGCTGGTGAAGCCAAAAACTATGCAGGTTGTGTCCACTGAAGAAAACAAAGTGCCCTGGACCATTTGCTGAGGGAGTGGATACAGAGCAGTTTTACTTCAGAAAAAGGCTCTGAAAGACACCCGTTACTCATGGAGAAGAGGTTCTGAAATGCAGAGATATCCCTTGGGTGTCAGGATGGATGGAAAGGGAAAAGGAGCAGGTTTCATGATCTTTCGCAGTCATAGATCTTCAGGCTTTGTGGTACAGGTGTCCCTAGGAAAGAAGGCATGCAAACAGGCTGCTGGAATTTTCCTCAGTTCAGCTCTTCTTCTCTTCCTCTCTTCTCCCTACCCTAAAATTAGGTCTGTTAACTGGGATTTTACCAGCCTTTGTGGACTGTCTTGGTATCATCTGCCTCTAGATAGAAGAAACAATGACATTTTTCACATGAGCTTTTCAAAATCAATTCATAAATGTGCTTTCAAGCTCTTGGCATAGGCTGAGCCATGTTCTTCTGATTTATCTGCAGAGGAGGTTGTTGCTTAAATCTGGGCAAGGAAACCAAGACTTGGTGAATGCATTGTAGCTAATTAACGGGGGTGGCGAGTAAACCTTAGAATGGGTGAGTGGAAAGGGAGCCTTTAGGATTCTTATCCACATAGCCAAACTGTTCTGAGTTATATGAAAAAAAAAATAATACCTTGCAGCAGAGAAATCTCACAAGTTCAACAAAGTGTAACAACAATTCATTTTAGACCACTGTGTCATCATCCTCAAAGGAGACCTACAGGTTAGCCCAGGAACTGTGATGAATCCCTACAGAATGGTGAAAGATAAGTGCTTGAAGACCTAATGTTCAACTCCAAGTGGTTGTTCCTGGTCATACTGTTAAATTTTGCTTCTCCTTTCAGACCTGAAGTAGACTTGCCTGTCTACCTCAGTGACTCTCACCCATAGTAAGACTGTTGACAGCAATCAGTGCAGCTCCAGTGGAAAAACACCATGGGTGGGACCAGAGGTGGATTCATGAAAACTGCATAATCTAACCTCACATCAATGGAAACTCTCAGATTATTCCAGATGTCCCACAGCTTTGGTGCCTTCAGGACACTAAAGCCCAAATCATTGTATGATTCCATGATCTGGACAGATTTGCAGGTCTAGAGAGATGATGTAAGAAAGGAAGCAGCTACATCTCACACTAACCTTACACATTTGGATCTTTTGTTGTGGTGTTTTTAATCTGGTCCCTACCCAATTAGGAGTACTGGCTAAGTGTCCACTAGGAGAAAGGGGATACTGTCTTGCAGCAGTGTCAGATACCTGGTAAAAACATTAACCATTTTCTGCCTAGTGGAAAATTTTTAATAAGGGAAAGACCTTGTAATGTCCACACGATGCAAAGGACCCCCACAATTTCCATGGACATTTTGCTTGCAGGATTCTGAATAGAGGTTCACTGAGACAAATAAGTGTATCAGAGAGAGGACCAGTGGCCAGTTTCAAAGGAAATTGAAGAAGTAGCTATGCTTTAGGCTGCATATTCTCTTAGGCTGAGAGGGACTGGGGCCAGAAAGGATTTGGTTTTGTCCCTGTTTCTTGAGCCCACCTCTGGATGCACAGCCAGCTGTGCCAGGGACATGGACAAACACTGCTGTAACCAGACCCTCTCAGTGCAAAAAAAACATGCAGAAAGTTTTGTACAAGAGTCAGTTTTAACAATGAGCCCTTACTGAAGCAGGATTGCCCTCTACAGCTACCTAAAAGGAGGTTGTAGTGAGGCTGGTGTTGGTCTCTTCTCCCAATTTGCTGATGACAGGATGAGAGGAAATGGCCTCAAGTTCCATCAGGGGAAGTTTAGGTTGGAGATTAGGAAGAAGTTCTTTCCTGGGAGTGTGGTTGGACACTGGAATGGGCTGTCCAGGGAGGTGGTGGAGTCACCATCCCTGGGGGTGTTCAAAAACCGGGTTGATGAGGCACTTGAGGCCATGGTGTAATGGTCCAATGGTTAGGAATATGATGGGATAAAGGTTGGACTTGATGACCCTGGAGGTCCCTTCCAACTATAATGATTCTATGATTCTACGATTGGAGAGTCTATTTAAATGTCTCTCATGAACATCTGTAGTCTGCTGGGAAAGGTTGCTTGGGAAGTCCCTTTGAGGTGGCTCAAATATGAGTATGGGGGATAGGAGGTATTGCATTTGTTCACCAGGCATAAGTTTGTCTTTCCAGGTTTTTCAGTGCTGGATGGGAAACAAGTTTCACAGTAACCAGACATGATTTCCCATTCAAGTGCATTAGTCTTGTGTGCTTAAAATCTGCAGAAACAACTTCCACTGTAGTCCTGGGGTAGCTTCACCTTTGCTGAGCAGAGCATCATTGTCTCAGTACAGAAGACACAACTCCTTCAGATGAGATCCCACTCACCATATAAAAATCCAAACTGGTGAAGCTGGGATGGCTGGTGCTGGATTATGAACCCTGCTGTCATTTTAAATCCAGCCAGCTGATGGCTGTGTTGTGTAGGAAATGAGCTCTCAGTCTTAGCAAAAGCAGTGGCACTGGTGGAAACTGCAGCACCATCTCTGCTGAGGAAGCCGAGAGGGTGTCCTGCCCTCCAGAAACTCAGAGTCAAGCTCTGAAGAGCACCCCAGAGGATATGGCTTGGCTCCAAGAGGGGCACGGGATGAATTGTGGTGACAATTAGGAAAGGGGAGGGATGGACAGTGGACTGATAAGAGCTTTTAGGAGAAGGAATGGTTGTCCAGGTGGAGAGGGGATGGAGAAAACATCTGCATTGAGAAAATCAGTTGGGATAAGTGTCAAAAGGGGAGCCTCCAGTAATCCCTGGGTATACTCTTGGAAGAAAAGGAATTAATAGAATCATAGGTTGGTGTTGGAAGGGACATTTAAAGGTCTTTTAATCCAACCACCCTGCAATGAGCAGGACATCTTCAACCCAATCAAGTTGCTCAGAACCCCATGAAACCTGACCTTGAATATTTCCAGGGATGGGGCATCTCCCACCTCTCTGGACAACCTGGGCCAGTGTTTCACCACCCTCATCATAAAAAAATTCTACCTTAGATCTAGTCTGAAACTCACATCTTATAGTTTAAAACTGTCATCCTTTGTCTTATTGCTACAGGCTCTGTTGAAAAGTCTTTCCTCATCTTTCTTATAAGTCCACTTTAAGTATTGAAAGGCCACAAGACCTGGTGCAAATGGATTTTGGTATCTCTTTTTCCCAAGAGAAGTCAGTGGTTATATTCAGTGGTTTTGAGAGGTAAAATGGAGAAGGAAACAATTTTTATTCAACCAATTATTTTTGTTAGGCTAATTTTTAACTCTGGACTTTGTTTTAGGAGATATTTAAGATTTTGTACTTTCTGTCCACCCACTGTATTCCCTCTTAATCTTGCACTGGAAATCACTTTAAAACTGCAAAAATTCACCAAGCCTGGAAAGCCTTTGATCCATCCAAATGCAATTTAGTGTTGAAGTCCTGGATTCATGGATTCCAAATTTATGTGATCTTCAGAAATAACTCCCTCAGCTAGCATTGATAACATAGTTGTTTTCCCCTGCACCATTTATTCCTACAGACAGGACACTATTTACTAGTAAAGATTTCCCAAATACTGTGTCTGGCTTGTTCCATAGATATCACTGGCATTCTTTTCACTTGNGAAGATTTCCCAAATACTGTGTCTAGAGTGAGCTTCCCCAGAGCACACAGCAAGACATAGTTATCACTGGCATTCTTTTCACTTGGATTTTCTCTATATCTCATCATCCAACACTGGGACATCCTGCATGACACAGGTCCTGGGAACTGATAAGAAGTGTAGTTTCTATTCCCCATCTCATGGAGCCAGGAACTTTAAATGATTTTGACGTTGACTTTGTTTCTTTTAAAAACTTATATGGTTTTGGAACTGTGCTTTTATATCTTCTTGTATTACAGCTCCTGGGTCTCAACAAGTTGGATTCATCTTACCCAGTTGTAGGCACCCTAATGTCAGGTATGTGGTCAAAATCATAATCAATTTGTCCTTATTAATCAATGGCAAGAGGTAATTATCTTCAGGAGGTGACTAACTATTTCCCTAAGGCCAATATCTGAAGATGAGTCAATGTCTGAAGTAGAGGGGAGGAACTCACGTCCTGGAGATGCCAGATTTTTTCCACTGGCTAAAAAATGGGCCAAGAAAATTAAGTTAGATCAGGCTTATCTTTTAAAACTTCATCTATAAGTCCAATATATGCAAAAATAAGGAGGTGGCTGTATTCACCCAAGCTGTTCCTGTCTTTTAAGAGCTGGAACTAAATTTTTTTGGTATTCAAATAGGACAGTATTTCTCCAGAGCCCCCTGAGGGGGAGGTGCCTGAGATGATTATTTCCCAATGCATTAGATGCAATGCACTGTTGATCAAACAGTACATCCCCAGCAGGAAGCCAAGGATTTGGTTTATTATCAGCTCACTGCTGTCCTTCCTCCTATCCCTGGAGAAGATACAAAATCATCAGGGATTTCAGTCTAGGCATACCTCCTCCAATAATAATTAAGAACTCTGCAAATTCTTTCACATTTCAGCAACCATCAAAATAAAAAGATACCACATGTGCCTATCTTTCTATAAATCTCTCTACATAATCATATTATCAAATGAATGTTCATATATATTATTGAACATATATGCATATTTATATAATGATCCCTAAATCAGTTTTTCTTTATACTGCAAATAAATCTAGCAATAAAATTACAATGTGGTAGATGTGGGTCTCTTAGCATCTGAAAGTTCAATATATATCTTTCAGTATCAATAACATCAGACATAAAACACATCTCTATAAAATACAGTCAGTACTTAGGACTAGATTGAATTGATGAAATGCGTTCAGCTACCTATGAAAAGAAGTTAGAAGGAGTTAGTTGTAGATTCGGATCTTCTTTTTCTTCTCTCATTGTCCTGTCAAAGAGATACACATTTCATTCCCCATTGATATATGTAACAGCTAGCAATTATTGCTCTGTAATTTAGTGTGAGCAGGAGAAAGGCATTGCAGAGGAGAGCTGCCCTTTCTGGAGAAACCTGATTTATTTCCTTTTACCATCTCTAGGCACTTTGAGAATATAGAAAACCCCTACTACAGCCCTTCAACTCCTGGCCCTGGACAAGCAAAGTCAAGTCCTACACTCTGAGCCATGTCATCTCCATGGAAGTGGATAGATGATTTCAAATGACTGAGCAATTTTCACTTACTACTGCTCAACATGTACATGAATGCCTGGCCCACTGTAACAGCATAGCAAATCCTTGAGCTCTAACTGCTTTAGTGGTGGGTAAGGGTAGGAGAGCCAAGAAGCTGTAGTGTACTAAGCCATAACTGTAGTGCTGAAACTGCCTATACACAGCCTCTCTCTGCCTGTATCTCTGTGTTTCACAAACAACTCCACCAGCCCAAGAAATGTGAGAGAAGATGGAAACATCAGCAGGAAGAGACCTACTTAAGCCTGGTGGAAATCAGGCAAGAAGAAAAGCTGAACTTATCCTACCATTTCCATCCCTTGCAAGTGGAAATCCTTTGAGCTAAGGAAGGCAAGGGAATTTAGGCAGCTGAAACCTCTGCAGCCACGTGTCCTATGAAGACAGGTTGAGAGAGTTGAGGTTGTTCAACCTGGAGAAGAGAAGGCTCCAGGGAGACCTTAGAGCAGCCTTCTAGTACCTGAAGGGTCTACAGAAAAGCTGGAGAGGGACTTTTCAGGAGGGCATGTAGTGATAGGATGAAGGGGGGACAGCTTCAAACTGAAAGAGATATTAGGAAGATTGGATATTGGGAAGAAATTCTTTGCTGTGAGGGTGGTGAGACACTGGAACAGGTTGTCCGGAGAAGTTGTGGCTGTCCCTTCCTGGAAGCGTTCAAGACCAGGTTGTATGGGGCTTGGAGCAGCTTGCTCTAGTGGGAGGTATCCTTGCCCATGGCAGGTACTTGGAACTAGATGTTCTTTAAGGTCCCTTCCAACCCAAACTTTTCTATGATTCTATCATTCTACATTCTATGATCCTGATGCCATTATGCTCTGCACCAGGCAGCTGGATAGGGAGCTTGCACATCACCACTCTCCACACTGGAGCTATTCCTGTTCTGGACACAAGAACGTCATACTCTCCAGGGCAAGCCTGTTTCATGCACTTAGAAAGTCAATATCTAAGAAATATGAATAAATAACACTGTCTAATGGACCACAATATTGCTTTTGACAGAAGGAGCAGGTGAGGTGAAGATAAATCCATGGGATCATCCTAGCTTTGGAAGGCAGAGAGACTTTCTCCACACAAAATGATGATTTGATTCAATTTCTAGGCATGTTAAGCTGCTGACAACAGAAGGCCAAGCTGAAAGAGCTGAATCCAATACTTCTACATCCTGGAAGACTGTTCCATGATCTTCATGGGTCCTGATTCACATCTGTGTTTAAATTCTTATATCAGCTCTGTCACCCTGTAAACCTTCAGTCTCTGCATTACACCAAGATCACGGAAGGGATCTATCCAGGATTCAACAGCTGCTGTCTCACATTGAGCCCTGTGTTTCCTTTCATGGCTCATTACAATAAGTTAGATTTGAACTATAGATAATTGCTATTGCCATAGTAATTTACAGTAGATGCTGTTACTGTTTGTACATCATGGAGATGGCATAATGACATGTTGTCTTTCCTAATTATATCAGCCAAATAATTCCCACTAAGTAATGTAATAGTATTCTAATTAATATTATTATCCCCATTTCTGTCACAAAGCTTAAAACTTTGGAGCTGGAAAACTGCTTATTTGGTTTCCTTTTGTACCTTTGAGAAAGTTGAGCTTGACAGAAATCTGCAGGTCTTGGATCCTCTCTCACTCTTAAGTGAGACAAAACAGGAGAGCTTTGATTCTCACCTTTGCCAGGGGCATTACTGTGGGTAAATGAGTGACTTTTGCTGCCTCTGTGAAAAGGGGAGAGTATATTTAGGTTTATTTTGGCTTGCCTTCTGTGAATGTGATTTCAAAGAACTCCTGACTTAGAAAATGAGGCTTTAGTGAATAGAAATTAGACAGCAAATTCTCTTTTGTGCTTCAGGCTCAGGTTCATCACCACTTAGATGCTCAAATTAATAACTAGCCATTAGTGAGTAGTTATATTAGGATTCAGTTACCCAGGCTATGTTTGCAGGTAAAGGGAAGCAGGAAAACATTTCTAGAGGTGACCTTGAGCTTTAGTTGGTTGTTTTCCTTTTATTTAAATAGGCTTTAAATTTATTTGATTCCTCAGTTAAGTGTCTAAAGTTAGGTGGAATGAAGTGAAGCTCACAGGACCTTACAGACTGTGGTGTAGAACACAGGCACATGTGTATTTTTAACCCCAGGTACACACAGATATTGGGTGCCTTGGAACCCTATTGCTGTCCAGATCAATCTCATTGCTTTTCCAGCTAGAAACTGTGTTTCAAATAACTTTGACTTCCTCTTTGACTTATAGGTCTGACATCAAAAGCAGAAGGGACCATGGAGCTGAACCTGGTGCCACGCTCTGTATATTGAATGTTGAGGTTGCTGTGGCTCACATTGTGGTAATGTATTCACAGAGAGATGGGGAACAGCCACAGGAGCTTGGTTTTTCACAACTTCTCGAGTGTCTTCTTCATAAAAAGGTGGCAATGGTTTTGTCATGTGAGTGCTGCAAAATGTGCAGGGGATGGTTTGCATACAGGGATGTTGTACTCTGAGAATGAAGTACCCCATGGTTCATTAATCACCCCATGGTTCATTAATCATGGAATCATAGAATGGTTTGGGTTTGAAGAGACCTTAAAGATCACCTAGTTCCAACCACCTGCCATGGGCAGGAACACCTCCTACCAGACAATGTTGCTCCAAGCCCCATCCAACCTGGCCTTCAACACTTTCAAGGAGGGAGCAGCTACTACATCTCTGGGCTATTTGTGCCAGTGTCTCACCATCCTCACAACAAAGAGTTTCTTCCTCAGATCCAATCTAAATCTCTTTCAGTTTGATACCATTCCCCCTCATCCCATCACTCCATGCCCTTGTCACAAATCCCTCTCCAGCTTTCCTGGAGCTCCTTCAGGTACTGGAAGGCTGCTATGAGCTCTCCCCGGAGCCTTCTCTTCTCCAGGCTGAACAACCCCAAGTCTCTCAGCCTGTCTTCAGAGCACAGGTCCTCCAGCACCCTGATCATCTTTGTGGCCTCCTCTGGACTTGCTCCAACAGCTCTGTGTCCTTCTTATGTTGAGGACTCCAGAACTGGACGCAGCGCTGGGATATCACAAGAGCAGAGTAGAGGGGGAGAATCCCCTCTCTTGACTTGCTGGTCATGTTGCTTTTGATGCACCCCAGGATACCATTGGCTTTCTGGACTGCAAGCACACACTGACAGCTGATGTTGATCTTATTATCAACCAACACCCACAAGTCATTCTCCCCGGGGCTGTTCACAACAAAATAATGTCACAGCAAAACTGATGGTTTGTGGGATTTCTTTGCATTCCTGTCAGCCTACCTAGAGGTGAAGAGGAGGAGTCATTACACTAATGGTCAGGCATGTCAATGCTACTGTCTGATACAGTAAAGATGCTGTTGACTTCCCTTGGAAAAACTAGTTTGGACATCAACTCTGGTTCTGTGATCAGCTGTTTCTAACCCTGGCAGCCCAGAACCAGTTCAGGGTATACATATATACGTGTATAATTTAGTTTGCTCCATAAGTGGTTTTTAAATCTGCTTTGAATGGTCCAGCACTGCTCTTTAGCCTGCTCACCACTTCATTCCCACAGAGGACATTTTGCCGGGAGAAAGTAATTAAGTCAAGTGCCTGTAGATTATTCAAAAGTCTGAGTCCCTATGGGTGCCAGAAGAGCACAGAAATTTTATGGTGAAGTCCTCGGAACCATCACTTGCTCTCTAAACTACACAAGGCTATGGAAAACGTATGGGTCAGCTGGGAAAATGCATAGGATGATAATACAAAAAAAGAAGTATTTCAAGAACTGGTTGGTAATTATGTACCCAGGGTGTCTAGTAAGACATTAATTGGTAACTGTACTTCCAGATTTTGCTGATATCTTTCTGGTGTTCTGTACAATTATTTTGCAATATCTGAATATTCAACAGTTAAACAGTTGTTTAAAACCCTATTTCAGAAGTTTTCCCATCCTATGTTAATATCAGTTTAAAACAGAATCAGACCATTTGGTATGAGGGAACATGTGAAAATGATTCCTGCTCTCTCAAAAATGCTGCTTCCATTTGACTATTTCTAGGAATACTGGAAGGCTGTCCTAGAGAGAACACACTGGAAGATGTACACATCTCACATTAAAATAGGACTCTTGCCATCCAAGAATTTGTCTTTTGTGAGAATATAAGTGATATTCTGCGATTGTTTTTCCTTTTCTACCAGAACTGGACAGACAATGGATTTTCTGTTTGCTTGGAATTTCTTTTTTCCCCTCATTTTGAAACTGCCTGGAAGAAAACCAGGTAGTGGCAAGGCATCCTACAATCTTTTGAGGCCAAAAAGCTTGGGTTGACTGAAACATTTCATTTAACTAAAGCAGAAATGTGCTCCTCTGATTTCTATTTTTTAATTTCATTCTATATGATTTAAGAGAATATACAGTCAGCGGGAGGGAAAAAAATAACAACAAAAGTCATTTGGAAGTGAAAAATGAAAATGTTATCTGCTGGAAAGGTCAGCGAGGAAGTTTGAGCTATATTAGAACATTGCACTCTTTTTTCCATTTCCCAAGAGATATTTAATCAAAATCCACAAAATGTTCCTTCATCAGTGAATCAGCAGGCCATTTCTAACCAATCTACTTAGCATGTTTCACTTTCACACATCAACACCTGCGCTATAATCATGCCACAGGAGGGGACAACTACTCAGTTCTGGCTGGGGGGCAGAGCCTAAATGGTTTTATTGAGGACACTGTTACGCCAGGATAACAAAATAACTGATTTAATAAGGTAAACGTGTTAACACACTGTGGTTTGTCTAAACTAGATTTTATCCTGAACTAGCAGACGCCTTACATTGCCCAGATTTGCTCTTCAAAGGGTTGTATGACAAGAAGCTAGAAAACATCTCCCAGGTTGTTACTGATTCAGATGGCAGCAAGAGGGGAAGATCTGCACAATCCTTTGTGCACGAGGTCTGTGATTGCGATGTATAACTTCCATTCTAATCTGATGCTTACCCACCAAATGTAATTTGGTAAGTAATATGAAGTACAATGAAATTGCTAGGACTGATATTTACCCCGTGAGACCTACAGAGTTCTTGCAAACCCATCACAGAGAGAAGGTAGAGGCACCTGTTGTGGTTTCCATCTGTAACCCACCATTTGGCAAACTTGAGAGGAAGAAGGGAGTATACAGATCATGGAAGGAGGGGCTGGTCACCTGGGAGGAATATAGGACTGTCAGAGGATGTAGGGTGGCAACTAGGAAAGCTAAGGTCTCCTTGGAATTAAACTTTGCAAGTGAGGTCAAGGGTAACAAAAAGGGCTTCTTCAAGTCCATTGGAGACAAAACCACTAAACCACATCACCCAGTGCCACATCCAGACACATCTTGAACACCTCCAGGGACGGTGACTCTACCACCTGGCTGGGCAACCTATTCCAACACCTGTCTCGGTTTTATACAGTTAGGGCGAACTGTTCTAAGACATTAATTTATTGCTTACTTCTCCCCAAAGGGAAGAAAATAAACAAAGCACACGGCTATGAGGTTTCTAAAAAACTAACCATACAAATTTAATAAAACAGGGAAAAAGGGAACAGGTACAAAGGGAATTGGAGAGAAAAAGGATAAATATATTTACAAAATCCCGAAACCAGGAGTCCAGGGAAGGAGGAATCTCTCTCTCGTCTGGTCTGCTGCAAGGCCCGGAGCGAAGAGAGAAAGAAAAAAAAAACAGTCTCTTTTCATAGGCGAAGGGAAAAAAAAAACAAAAAACAAAAAAAAACCTGATAAGGCCTCCTGCTCTGCTCAGAAACCCAAAACAGAGAGCAAAGGAAAAAAAAACTTAGCTCAGTATTTCTCAGTTTATCAGCAGAAGGTTTGATACGGAATAACTCGTTTAACTCATTCGTTCCCGAGACGGACNGTCCCCCCTGAGCCTCCTCTTCTCCAGACTGAACATCCCCAGCTCCCTCAGTCGTTGCCCATAAGACATTTTCCAGTCCCTTCACCAGCTTTGTTGCCTTTGGACACGTTCCAGCACCTCAATATCCTTTTTGAAGTGAGGGGCCCAAAACTGAACACAGTGCCGAGTACAGTGGGACAATCACTTCCCTGGGATTAAGCAATGATCTACATTCCTCCACACCATTTAATTAACAAGACACTTCCTGGGATAGATTTAATCTAGGTTTAATAGCTCTCTCTTGAAAAACACCCAGATACAGTTTAGGAGTTAAAACAAACTGGAAACCTTTCCCAAAAGACAGTTGGGATAAATTCACACTGTTTTATGGGGAAGAGTTAGGACCATAGAGTCAAACTGTGCCATCCCAACTGGAGTTACGGTCAGAAAAGAACTCCAGGACTTTGCTTGTACTGAATAACCAGTGGGACACAGTTGAAACAAAGGCCATGAAGGGTGAGGCCAGGAGGGCTACAAAGATGATCAGAGGGCTGGAGCACCACTGCTATGAAGACAGGATGAGAGAGTTGGAGTTGTTCAGCCTGGAGAAGAAAAAACTCCAGGGAGACCTTAGAGAATCTTCCAGTACCTGAAGGAGCTACAGGAAAGCTGGAGAGGGACTTTTGACAAGGGCAGGGAGTGATAGGGTAAGGGAATGATTTTAAGTTGAAAGAGGGGAAACTTAGATTGGAGATTAGGAAGAAATTCTTTCCTGTGAGAGTGGTGAGACACTGGCCCAGGCTGCCCAGAGAAGCTGTGCTTTCAATGTGAGAACAGCAAAATACTTAGGTAAGAAATCTTAGATAGATTAGAGAGCCAGGATATACATTCTGTGCTCCAAGTGTTGCTCCTGCAGGAGGAGATGAACAACAAAATGCCTGCATTGAAGAATTGCTGTATGTTTTCTGGTGCACTTCTGTTTGACCTTTACTTTCAATCTTTGCTTTTCCAAGCACATGATGTTTTTGCTAGTCCCTGGCATTGCTGGAAGATGAATTTCATTGTGATTACCTTTTCAATCTCTTCAGGGAGTACGGGTGCAGGCCAGCACATGGTCGGCTGAATCCCTGGTTTCACTGAAGCAGTGACCTCAATTATGTCAATTTATGGTCTTTGAAGAGCTGCTTCAGGATCCTTGGCACCATCTGAGCTGTGAAAAGTTTGCAGGGTTAGCAGACTGCACAACTGATTGTTCTCCATCCAAAATGATGTGTACATTTCAGATGCCTCCCCAAGCACAATGCAATCAAAACTTTAATGGACTTCTCTACTCAATCACCAACCTTTAATTGTCTTTTAGTATGTTATTGGCTGCTGTATTGCAGTCTCACAGAAACAAGTGACTTCTCCAGAAGGAGGATAGGGTAAAAAGTTGCATAATGTTCAAGTCTCTTCTTCCACCTGAACATTGGCCCCCATGTGAAGCTGTTTCCTTAGCTCTTGATAAGACACACAGATGGCTCAGTCATCCCCAGACACATCAGAAGAATATATGGTCTTTGCCTCTCTCTCTGTTAATACCCAGTGCTGAGGAGACTTGTGATGTGCCACCTCTCCCAGTGTGGGACTGTGCCAAACGCCTGCTCCTGTCAATGTGGAGGTACTGGAAGTGTTGCTGTCACTGTCACATTTGGATGCATGACCCAGGCGAGTCTGTGCCATCTGGAAGAACGTCTGTCTCAGGACATAAGTGAGATGGAGAGTGACACTCACACAGAAAAAAATCTTTATCCAAATGAAGAAAGAAAAGTCCCATGCCTGCTGTTGATGAAATTGCCAGAAGGAATCTGTACAAGCTTCAGCAAGATATAATTCTGTGCAAGAGCTTCTACAGGAGGCACCATCAGGAACTTAATTCATATGGAAGTGTGACTTGGAAGATTTTAAACATATGGAACAAACAAATGGACATGCCCTTATTCAAAGTGAATCTGACCTGCTTTATTTTACTTTAATTCCCAACCTAAGATCTATCTGAGCTGGGTCCTGACTGAAACCCAGACCATGCAGAGCCATAGGAGAGCCTGTGCTAGGTATTCCTGAGGTCTGGACTCCAGTGGTAGCAACCAGACCTGAGTGGAATTATTTGTCTGTTAGGGGAGATGTGCAATCATCACTTGGAAAAGGATAAAGGGACTTGGTTGACTGGATTACCTTCACAGAGATGGTAAGAAAAGTGCCACACAGTGAGTTTGCATGGATTTATTAGCCAACCCAAAAAGTTCATTTGGATTTTCTTTAATTTCCCTGTGTGAATTTTCTAAGCAAAAAAATGCTTGATGCAAGTGGGATTAAGTGTTAGGGAATTTTTCTGCAAAATTCAAGTCCCAAAATGATAAAGCCAACTGAGAGTTTGCAGAATGATTCAGTATCAGAGAATACAATTAAAGAAAATTCACGTGAGTTTTCAAGTGGATTAATGAATCCACTATTTCCCAAATTTAAGCACCGAAAGTATAAAATCAATGCAGAGCCACTGAAATCTAAGTAATTTATCCTGGTGTTTATAAAAAAAATTACCTAGAAGTAATAATGATTAATATATAGCTCAATACATATTTTGCCAGTTGTTCCTGAGTCAAATTGGTTTCTTAGAACCATAGAGAATAATTGAATTCACTTGTTGCTCATGTGTTTATAATATTTCCATTGTTGTAATTGGGTCACTACAGCACTCAGATTAAATCATGTTTTAAAAATAAGCCATGTTTAAATTGGTGAAAGAGAAATCTAGACATCAAACCTCAGCAGAATGTGCTTGCTAACTATTAAGTAAACAATCTGCGTGTCGTGCTGTTGCCCAGTACTTACATATGGATGTAAGTAATTATTTATTGGGTCAGACCTCTAGTTCTTCTAGCACAGGATTCTTTTTCAAACAATGGAATTTGGAATTAGGGGTTAGAAGGTGCTATGCTGGGGCGTGAAAAGCCTTGGCCACTTTCTACAATCTATTCCCTTGTTACTTTCCATGCATCCACAGCTGTTGTATCAGAGAAGGCAGAGACATCTCAGCCAATTCCTGTTTGTATCTATTTTGACTAACTATTGCTCTTGAATATTCTTGTCTGACTCCACTGGCTTGTACAGAAGCAAGTCCCATATTCTGTCTGCTGGATTAAGATGCAATTTGGTCTGTTTTCTGATCTTTTACTAATTTTGTTGAAAAACAGTTCCCCATTTGGTTTACCAGCCATCTTCATGATTTTGTAAACCACAGCCTTATCCTTCACTCCCTAGTTTCCTTCTCTCCAGACTGAAGTCTCCAAAGCCTTTTTAGCCTCTCCTCTAAACTGAGTTTTTATCTGGATCTTCTCTTTCCTCCACTGGGGCATTCCTGAGAGACAGAGACCAGAACTGGATTGGATTACTCAATATGTGAGTGCACCAGAATTCTGTGCAAAGACAAAATTATTCTATCTGTCTTGGTTGCAAATTCATTCCTGGTGAAGATCAGCATTTTCTTGGTTGTTTTTGATGTTGTGGCATACAAATCCAGTAATTTCAGAAAACTTCCAGTAAGTACTTCAGGATATCTGACAGTTTTGGGTACAGCAGGATGCAGGTATGACTTAGATTGCTTTTACCTAGGCACATAACTTTTGTTTGTTCTGATATTCATCTGCCACCTTACTGCCCAGTCACGCAATCGTGTGAGGACCTTCTGGAGCTCATCAGTATGGCATTTTCCCCTACCCTTCTTTATCCTGCAAAGTGAGCATCCAATCTTATTTTTCATAGAGTTATCAAATCATCAGATGGTTTGGGTTGGAAGGGACCTTAAAGATCATCTAGTTCCAATCCCCCTGCCATGGGCAGGGACACCTCCCACTACATCAGGTTGCTCCAAGCCCCATCCAATCTGGTATTCAACACTTACAGGAAGGATCAGTCACAGCTTTATTGGGTAACATGTTCCAGTGTCTCACCACCCTCACAGAAAAGAATTGCTTCCTAATATCCAATCTAAACCTCTCCACTTTTAGTTTGAAATCATTCCTCCTAATCTTATCACTCCATGTCCTTGTAAAAAGTACCTGTAGACCCTTAAAGTATTAGAAGGTTGCTCTTAGGTCTGAACAACTCTAACTCTCTCCACCTGTCTTCATAGGAGAGGTGTCCCAGCCCTCCGATCATCTTCATGGTTTTCTTCTGGACTCAATCCAAGAGCTTCATGTCTTTCTTCTGTTGAGAACTCCAGAAGTGAACACCGTACTGCAAGGGAGGGTCTCACAAGGACAAAGTGGAGGAGGAGAATCACCTTTTTCTATTTTTCCTTTTAAACAGATATCAGTCCATGAAAGAAGCTATACTCCAGTTCTGTGTCATATTTTTAATAACTCTTTTTGTGGAGGCTTTTTGTGGTCTCATTCTGTAGGGTCTGTAGACTCTACTTGCTTGCCACTGAGTCACACTTAGTATTCTCCAAGACTGCCTTTAGAGATTTTACTGCCTGTCATCTCATCTTTTGTAGATGGGAATTAGATTAGTTATTTCAGTCTTTGGGAACAGTGGCCACCTGTAATGAGAGGCTAAAATTTCATATGTGAGTTCCTTCTAATCCAGGTAATATTTTGGCATTGAAATGACGTGTTTTAATGCGTGTGTATCAGAAGGTAACTGGAAATCTCAGATGAGAAAGTGGAACTTATATAGATCTTTTTCAATATGATCTGCATAACTTCTGTGTTGGTCAGCAATCATGAACTCAACACCTTGGCCTTAGCTGAATACGAGTACATCAAATGTTTGGTAGGCACTCATAAAACTGGTTATAAATTCATCCAGAATGAACATGGGGGATTTCTTTTTTTTCATTTCTGTGTATAAGAGTTCCAAATCAAAATAAATTTTAGAGGGATAAAAATCTTTACAGAATTAGGTTGAATTTAGCAGGTGTTTTAGCCAAAAATTACAAAACAGTAATGGGGGAATATTATGTTAAATGTCAGTGTATTTCCCTTTGACATTTTCTAAATGAACTCTTTAGTTCCAGAAATGTCAAACCCCTTTGTTTTGACATTTTTTTATAAGTTAAACCTTGTCAACCTTAATTTCAAAGTAGCATTTTTTTATTTGAAAAATTGACCTCCATAGAAAACAAATGGTCAATCTTCAAGTTTAAGTAAGTTGAAGACAATCCAAGTACTTCTTTCTGAGTTGAAATAGTTTTGATCTACCTGGTGTGTTGTTTTATTTTTTTTTTTCCTTTGGGAAGGAGCAGTCATAATGGATGGGATTTTTTTTCCCCTGCACCAATTTTTGTTTCAGTTCTCAAGTTCATTAAGTGCTCTGCAACATACAGATAGCAAAGTTTAAGAGATGTCCCTCTGGAAATCTCAAGGAATGCAAGATGACACAATGCTGCTGACATTGCCAAGAGAAGAATGATATACAAAAGCATAATTATCAGGTTGTTATGGCTCCAGACACCTTTACAGAACTAGGGCTGGTTGGAGGAGCTGCCAGGATCTTCACTCCTCACCTACACTCTTTCTGGACCTCTGTCAGTGCAGATCAAGTGCTGACAGCAGAAGTAATTCCCCTTGTGACGCCAGATTGCCCTCATAATTTTCTCTTTCTGTGTCATTCATACGGGGAACTGTGGGTTTAATTAGATGTTGAGGTGTGCAGGTAGTAATAACCATTCCTGCTGCATCATCTCTCTGACACCGAGTTTCCTATTCCTCTGTTCCCATCACAGCTGATTGCAGAGTGGGCTACCTGCTAATTGGGAGTGTCTCTCTTATTGTATTTTAACAATCATTTGCCTCCTACTCTCACCTGACTCACTTCCAAAGGCAGCCTGCATGCAACAGCACTCCATTTCCGAGGGGGGTGGACTCTGATGCCCAAACTACTCCATTGTGATGAGTCAGAGAAGAGGAAGGGTTCAGAGAGGAAGGGGCTGAACTGCTTCTCTATACCTTCAGCTAAGGGACAACAGTAAAGGAATTGCTGAAAGACCTAATTGCAAATATGTGTTAGTCATAGGGAGGTGGTAGGTGGTGTGTTTAGATGTTTTGTTAGAAGGCACACTCTTTTGAAGCAGGAACTACCTCTAGGAATCTCTGAGGTGGTTAATTTACTGTGATGCCTCCAAAAGTCAAGCAACAAAACAGTAGACAAGGCAGCCAAACCAGCCCAAGGCTGGGTTTCTTTCACTTAACTTCAGATAATCTCAAGAGAGAAGTCAACAAAGTGTAGGACGTTGTTTATCTCAACCAGTGTAGGCACTGAGTGGAGATTATGTCCCAGATTTTACTCACCCCATTGTCTTGCTCTCCAGAGATGGAGCAAGGAGCTTCCAGTGGTTTTTTTTCACATGGAAACACATTCATCAGAATCATGCATCCTAAATCAGACAAAATCACCCTTGGTTTCCTGAGTATATCTGTCCTATAGCACCAATGTGGATACTCTGGTATCTTCACAGGGCTGTGAAGGCATGACCCATCTGACACCTTTCTTCTTTTTTTTAAGCCTCACATTTCACTGAAATGTAGGAGCACTTCAATAATTCTCCCTCCTGACAAATTAGGTTGAAATTGAATTGTTGTATTAAGGAAGAACTCGTGAACAGAGAAGAAAGTAAAAATGGGATACAAGAAAGTAAACACATGTGCCAGGTGATCATGAATAGTTTAGGTTTAGTTTCCTTTTGATTTCAGACGAGAACAAGCAAACAGATGAAGACTTTCTTTGAAGGATGTGATAGCTTAGCTTTTTCAGAGGGAAAAAACTCCTACTTAATTTATAGTTATGGTATTAATTTTGTCTTAATTTTTTAATTAACCCTTGTACCTTCACTTGAAAAATAAATGGAAATGAAAGAAGTAGCATTGGCAAAATGAAATAAAATTCACTTTCATTCCACTTCTCTTTCCTTGAATTTTCATGGCAAAAAGACAAGCAGCATGAAGTGAAAAAGTGAGAAAATCAACCTCTTAAAAAGCAGAGAACACGTACAGCTTTTTAAAAGGAAAAACAAGTTGCAAAAATCTTCATTAAATTGCTGGTTGAGATGTTTTTCATAACAAAATGGAAAATGTCACTGAAATGAGTGTGATTTATCTAAATGTTTACATTCTGGTGAAACTTGTTTTTTGCAATGATCAAGAAAATCCATTCCACTGTTTTTTTTGTTAGCAAGTGTAATAAGAAGACTAAACCCTCTTGGAATCCAAGAGTGGGAGTGGGACAGTCTGCTTCAGAGATCTTCCACACTGAAGGAGGAACTGAGAGGCATTCCTCAAATTACACCATCTGCAAAATGTGCTCGCTTCTTCTACTTTGCTGACAAAATAAGACTTGTTATAAGTCTAGAAGAAGATAATATGGTATATAAAAAAAAGTCCTTTATTTTTTTTTCTCTTGCAGGAAACTGGAAGGGAGGGAAGCAGCCCACACCAGATGTGTCTTCTGTTAGATGTAAAATAGAAATTTTGATCAAAAGACCTTAGGGAACAACAAGCAAATAAGTATGAATATTTCACCTGAATATTGTGTGATACCTCAACATGCACTTAAATGAACACATTTTCTGAAAGAGAACATTCTACCTCGGGAGGCCTTAGAAAAAAATATTTTATTTTATTTTATTTTATTTTATTTTATTTTATTTTATTTTATTTTATTTCATTTCATTTCANTTATTTTATTTTATTTTATTTTATATTTTATCTGATTTGATTTTTATTTTATTTTATATTTTATTTTATTTTTTCCTTCTTATTTATGCCTTTCATTTTGTTGCTAAGAGAACAATGAAGGTGGAGTAAGGAAAGCAACAGCACTTAGGTTACATAAGCAAGCTTTGTCTTACACACAGTAACTGAAAAAATGTCCAGATTATCCAATGAGAAAGGCACTTAGCAGAGAGGTTGATTCAGCTGAGGAGACAGTTTATCATTAAATACATCACTACTAATGTTTTTGTGTTCTACATTTTTGTAACACTTCGCCATGCTGCAAATCTATTAAATGACTGAGAAACAACTGTTAGGTTATTAAATCTCCCTAGTGATAAAGCTGGTTTGAGCCACCTGACACACAACAAGCCATCCCTCACCCAAGTGTGTGGGCGATCATAAAATACAATACAGAGACACTGCATTTCCTCTCCTAATAAAAACAATCCTCTAGGTCTCCATCTTCACTCAGCCTAAAAGGCTGAAAAGAGAGACAGCTTAATTTTGATTTTTCTTTCCACCCCCCCAGGGAAACTCTACCTTGCTCTGGTCTGCTCCAGCACTGCTACTCCAATGTTAAATGTTGAAAAAAATCCCAATGGTTTTCATATTTGGCATTTCCAGTTGGTAACAGCTTATCTAACAGAACCTTTTTGGGGATAATATTTATTAGACACACCAGCAGCACACAGCAGTACCATGTATTCATGACTGTCCTATTCTCCATTCCCCATTCCCTGAATATTATCATAGAATCACACACTGGTTTGGGTTGGAAGGGACCTTAAAGATCATCCAGTCTCAACCCCCTGCCACGGGCAGGGACACCTCCCACTAGACCAGCTTGCTCCAAGCCCCATCCAACCTGGCCTTCAACACTGCCAGGGAGGGGACATCCAAAACCTCTCTGGGCAGCCTGGGCCAGGGTCTCACCACCCTCACAGCAAAGAATTTCTTCCTAATATCCAACCTAAAACTCCCCTCTTTCAGTTTGAAACTGTTTTCCCTGGTCCTATCACTCCATGCTCCTTGTAAAATGTCCCTCTCCAGCTTTCCTGTAGCCACTTGAAGCACTGGAAGATGCTCAAAGGTATCCCTGAAGTATATTGATCTCATTATAGTGTTTTCTGCATCCACTTTTACCTCCACTGAGGAAAAGAGCTGCTACTATTCTATTGGCTATTAGGCAGTGGGAAGTAGAGTGGATATGTGTCTGTTTGGAGGTGTCAGCCTATCATATTGCATAACCCACACATGGACTGTCTGTGCAGCAGGATATCAACTGGCTGTAGCTCAGATTTAGTGTGATAAACAAGGCAGCTGAGCTAAGGATGTTTGTTGATTTATTGACATAGAACCTGATCCATCAGAGCCGAGGTGTTATTAGCAGATTCGGGGCTTGAACTGGTGTTGCTGGAAGCAGAGTGCTTTTTGAGACATCTTTTCCCTAGGAAATGCTCAATTCAAATGCCTGTAGATGAACACAAAATGGAAATTCTGCTGCGATCTGTGCTTCTTGGTTTCCTTCTTGGCAGACACAGGCACTAAGTTCCTGGAGTCTTCAGCTCAGACCCCCACAGAATTGGAAATGAGGGAAAAGGGAAGATTTTTTTTTCTCCTCTCACATCTCTCAGAAGAGGTTCACAAGCTGCTAAAGGAACCTACTTCTTCAAAATGTAACCGGATTTGGGAGTTATATGACAACATGATAGCTAGATCTGTAATTCATTCAGATAAACCCATTTAGAATGGAAAATTTGATCCATAAGTGAGAAAAGAAGGCTCCTACTTTATGCTGGTTGTTAGGAAATTTATGATGGTTGACACCTTCCCCATTGACTGTCAGTCCAAAACTTTGGAAAAATAACATAATAATCCTGTAACTTTGCTGCCTATCATTAAAATAGAGATAACAAAACATCCTTTATCTGCCTTCCCTTCCTCATTTGCAAATGCTTGGACATATGGACACCTTTGATTATGTATATGGATAACGTTGAACATCAGTCCCTTGAAGTGTCACAGAGTCTTCAGCCATTGACCTTAAGACTTTAGGAGACAGGACTTTCACTGGAGAGTCACTGAGATTCTTTAATGTTGCCTAAAGTTTATTATTCGGGATTTTTTAATTGGTTCATTATTCAGGAATTTTTTTATTCTCTTCTTTCCATTGACCAGGTTGTAGAAAAAGCTCTTCTATATACGGGTATTGATGGTGAAGATTAGACATAAGCTAAAGTTAAAAGAAGAAAAGAGTGAGTTGAAAGAAACTTGTGCTGGAAATTAAATGTCCTATCATCTCTGTAAATGATATCCATTAAATCTCTGGCCAAGATAGTGGACAAACCAATGAAAATACCAAACTTTACATTCTGAGGAGTTCAGCGCAATCAGGAAATCCATCAGAGGACTGGATTTCTCATCTCCTGCTGTCTTTTTGCACATGAAAGCTCATATTTCTCCAGGCTGGTTTTACCTCATGTCCAGCATCCCTATGCCTAAAGCATCCCTATGCCTGAAGATCTGCAAATGAAACCTCAGAGTGTTTCTCCTTTTCTCTGGCTAATGCATTGCTCGTTTGCTAATTGCTCTTTGTTGGGTAGTAGGCTGATTTGTTTAAAGGTTTTGTTGGATATGCTCTTTTAAATAATTATTTCCAAGGTTTTTGGAAGGAATTATGTGTTTGGTAGACTTTTTTGTTGTTTTTCAGGCTGCTGTATTTCTTTCTCATCCTAAGATGTGGCTTTAATGTCTGGCATCAATAAATTAATTTTCTCATTGAGATATTTTTCAGTTAAATTGTGTAGGATAGCTAGGACTAAGGGATATGAGAGTAGGAAAAAAGAGGAAAAAAATCAGAGTCTGACATGAATAAACGTAGCTCATCAGCTATACTAGTTAAAAGAAAGAAATTACAAGCACACCTGCTACCTCAATTGGGATGCAGGAGAAATGTCACACTGTGACTAAGGAAACTCTCAAAGAAGTTGCAAAGGGGTTGATTTTACGTGTGCTCTGGGAAGTCACCAACTCTGTCACTGATAGAAACAAGCTATTAGGTAAAAAGGGCTGATCATCTGCTCCGTGGTAGGAACACCATCTCCTTCCTGACAATTCTGCCTGTCTCGGAAGGATAGCACTCAAATAATCAAGTGTTCAAGTAAATAAGCATGAAGCTTCCCCAGGCAAATTGCTGGCAATCCAGACAGAAGGCAGCACATTGCTCCCTTCTTATATAATTATGTGTTGTTTGTTCTTACAAGGCTGACACAGAGAGCAAGACTGGAGTCTTCCCTTTCAGGAAGGAATGAGGAGGGAATGAAAAGAATATGAGTTATATTATTTATCTATTTAATTTTTTTACAGTTATTACGTCAGAAGGAGGAATAGATGCTTCAAACCCTGGATGCATTTGGTGTTCTGAACAGCCACTAGATTCCTCTCTCATGTCCTCTGAAAATACCCTAAAAACACTGTGAGCTGTGCACAGGAGAAGGAACAAGCCAGCTCACACAAAAGTGCTCTCAAATCCAACACAACCCTTGGACGCCCAGGAAATATGAACAAGCCAACACTGTCATTGATACCATGATCATCAGGCCCTGATCTTTGGTAGAAATCCACAAACGTAGTCAGAAATAATCACTTTCAAGAGGTTTGGTGGTTCAGATTTATGAGAGCTGCACAGTGGTGCAGTTTAGTGGAGTAAACACTGTGTTGTGAGTTTTATTTTATATCAACTGAGGGCTTGAATGCTTCATTACACTGAGATTGATTCTGTCTCCAGTGATATGGGCAAACTTCACAAGTCAGGATACTTCTTTGACATTACTTAAACTGTCTGGACATCTGAGGTCTAGCAAGCTGATGTTCATGTATAGTGTGAATACAATTTCTGAAGTTAATTTTTGCTCCTTCTACTGAAAAGATCATAGGAATGCAAGTTTTACCATGATACTTCGGCTTCTATTACATGTAAGACAATGAATTATTATAAATATATAAATATAATAAGAATATTATTACAAATACATTATAATTATATTAAAGCTATATATAATGAAAAAATACCTAATATTTGTTATAAAAATAAATATCACAGATGTGAAAAGTCACACTGAAATCCTGCATTAAAATGTGAAGAAGAGATTGTACACATGTGGCTGTCTTAATTGTGAACAAAATCCTACCTTCACTCTGAAATGACTAGTGGTCTGTGAGTTTAAAGGGATGAAATCACAACCACTACAACTTTTCATCTGTGCCATTCCTTAGTAGGTAATAGAAAATAGAGCATCAAAGGGCAGAATGGGCCATGAAAGTCACAACATTGTCTTCCACTGAGGCATGACTTATCCAGCATGAAAAGAGAGGTCAGTTCTAGATGGGGAGTTTTGCTGCTCCCCATGTCAAGTCAGGACAAATTCAGCCTCCAACGTTTTCAGCCCAGCATTTTAATTATAGTCCATTTGCCTTCAAAAGGACTGTGTATTTGTTGACTGACATAGCACTAAGCCTGATATGACCCATTGAAATCATAGAGTCATGGAATCATAGAATGGTTTGGGTTGGAAGGGATCTTAAAGATCATCCAGTTCCAACTCCCTTGCCATGGGCAGGAACACCTACCAGTAGACCAGGTTGCTCCAAGCCCCAACCAACCTGATCTTCAACACTGCCAGGGAGGGGACAGCCACAACTCCTGTGGACAATCTGTTCCAGTGTCTCACCATCCTCACAGGAAAGAATTTCTTCCTCACATCCAACCTAAATCTCCCCTCTTTCAGTTTGAAACCATGCCCCCTCATCCTATCACTACGTGCCTTTGTCTAAAGTTTCTTTTCATGTTCTATAGCTCCTTCAGGTACTAGAAGACTGCTGAAAGGTCTCCCTGAAGCTTTCTCCAGGCTGAAAAACCCCAACTCTCTCAGCCTCTCTCCATAGCAGAGGTGCTCCAGCCCTCTCATCACCTTCATGGTCTTCTCTGGACTTGCTCCAACAACTCCATGCCCTCCTTATGTTGGAGACTCCAGAACTGGACACATCACTCCAGGTGGGGTCTCATGATCTGCTCTCATGAGAGCAAAGGGGGAGAATGCCCTTCCTCAATCTGCTGGTCATGCTGCTTTTGATGCAGCCCAGGATATCATTGGTTTTCCAGGCTGCAAGCATACACTCCTGGCTCACGTTGATCTTCTCATCAACCAACACCCCGAAGTCCTTCTTTTCAGTTCTGCTCTCAATCCATTCTCCACCCAGACTGTATTTGTGCATGGGATTGCCCTGAGCCAGGTGCAGAACCTTGCACTTGCCTTGGTAGAACTTCATGTGGTTTGCATGGGCCCAGTTCTCCAGCCTGTCAACTTCCCTTTGGATGGTATCCTTCCCCTCCATGCCTCTCTAATTTAGACACCAGGATGTCATGCAGGACAGTGTCAAACACTTTGCACAGGTCCAGGTAGATGACATCAGTTGCTCTTCCCTTATCCACAGACACTGTAACCCCATTCTAAAAGGCCACCAAATTTGTCAGGCACATTTTGTCCTTAGTGAAGCCATGTTGGTTGTCACCAACCACCTCCTCATTTTCCATGAACCTTAGCAGAGCCTTCAGAAGGATTTGTTCCTTGCCAGGCACAGAGGTGAGACTGACTGGCCTATAGTTCCCTAGGTCTTCCTTTTTTCCCTTTTTGAAAACAGGGTTTATGCTTCCACTTTTCCAGTCAGTGGGAACTTCACCTGACTGCCATGGCTTTTAAAATATGATGGGAAGTGGCTTAGCAACTTCATCCATCTGTTCCTTCAGGACCTGTGGATGGATCTCACCAGATCCCATGGGATTGTGCACCTTCAGGTTCTTTAGATGGTCTCAAACCTGTTCTTTTACAAGGGGCAGTTCTTCCTTCTCCTAGTCCCTGCCTTTGCCTTCTGCAACTTGGACTGTGTAGCTTGAGCACTTACCAGTGAGGACTGAGACAAAAAGTCATTGAGTACCTCAGCCTTCTCCACATTCCTTGTAACCAGGTCTCCTGTTTCCTTCTGGGGAAGGCCCACACTTTCCTTTGTTGTTCTTTTATCACTGACATACCTATAGAAGCTTTTCTTTTTACCCTTGATGTCCCTGGTGAGATTTAATTCTATCTGGGCTTCAGCTTTTTTAACCCAATCCCTGGATGCTTGGACAACTTCTTCTCATTCCTCCCAGCCTACCTGTCCTTGTTTCCACCCTCCGTAGACTTTCTTTTTACATGTAAATGTGTCCAGGAGCTCCTTGTTCATCCATGCAGACCTCCTGGCATACTTGCCTGCCTTCCTCTTTGTTGGGATTCATTGCTCCTGGGACTGGAGGAGGTGATCCTTGAGTATTGACCAGTTTTCTTGGGCCCCTCTCCCCTTCAGGGCTTTATTCCACAGTACCCTACTAAGCAGATCACTGAAGAGGTCTAAATCTGCTCTCCTGAAGTCCAGGGTAGCGAGCTAGCTGCACACCCTCTTTGTTGCCCTAAAAATCTTGAATTCCACCATTTTGAGATCATTGCAGTCAAGGCTGCTCTTGAGCTTCGTATCTCCCACTAGCCCCTCCTTGCTGGTGAGAACAAGGTCCAGCATAGCACCTTTTCTCAACTTCTGACAGAGATCCTTTCACTAACCTACCACTTTCAGACAGTTTTTTCCCCTGCAATGCTGTTTTGCTTCATTCTAATCCAGTGCCAGAGCTTCTTGGGCTTTGCCAAGCAGCTTAAGAGTATCTCAGAAGAGTTGTTCACCGTTCAAACTAAAGTTGCTCTGTGTGGTCTGTCACAGCATTTTCTTTTCCTAGGAGCACCCTGGGAGGCAGCTGGTTGCCCATAGTTACAAAACAAACAAGTAAACCACAACAAACATCCCTCCACCGAAAAACAAATGAATGAAAAGCCCTCAGCCTCTTTTCCAGGAGCTGATATTGTCCTCAGGAAGATTTTATCATATTGTCCTTAGGCTAAGAATATATTTATAATGAAACAAATAATACACAATTACCTGAGCTGGCTTTAAAATTGAGCTTCATCAGCTCACAAAAAAAGTGACCTGTTTCTGGATGTAGGTGGACTAGTACCGATGACTGAGAAACTTCCTCTCATTTCTTCTTTCTATTTAAGTAAAGGTGTGAATTTAATGTGAACTCATATAACAAATTGAACATGTAGTTATATGGAGACGTTGAAAGGGCGACTTCCAAGGGAAGTCTTTTCAAGCAAACAATGGTGTTTTTCAAGCACACCATTAAGGCTGGTTGCATGACCCTCTTTTGCCATGCCCATAGTGAAAGAACAAGAGGAAAAGACTTTAAGTTACAGCAGGGGAGATTCAGATTGGACATTAGGAAAAATTTTTTTCACAATAAGGGTGATTGGGTATTGGAATAGGTTGTGCAGGGAGGTGGTGGAGTCACTGTACCTGGAAGTGTTCAAGATGTGTCTGGATGTGGCGCTGGGTGATGTGGGTTAGTGGTGATGGAGGTAGGGGTTGGACTGGATGATCTTGAAGGTCTCTTCCAACCTCGATGATTCTATGATTCTATGCTAAACTATCAAGTGCAACTATGTATTGAAAATATCTGGGTCAAGATGACACAGTTTTGGACAATTCATTTAAGCCAAAGGCAACCATCACATAGAAGAGAGAAATCCTGAACCTGGATTAGATAGAGCTGCCCAAAGATTGAGCTTTCATCCTAACACTAAAAGAGATGTTTTTCAGACACTTCTACCCAAGCAACATAAAGTCTTGCAAACATCTCTGTAATTTTGTGAAGTGTCACAGGATGAGCCCAAGTGTGAACTCACATAATAAATTGAACCTGTAGTTATATGGACACATTGAATCTTAATGCCCCTTAGTTTTTGTCCTTTGAATTCCCTTCTGCTTATACCAATAGCTTGGCAATGAGTTTGGTCTCTAAGGTTTCCAGAAGGCTTCAATGAAGAGAATTCATCTGGCATCCCCCCATAGCATCATTTCTTCATGGGCCCAAAGGAACATTGGCCTTCACTGGATGCTGAAAAAGGCAACACTGAAATCCTGGAGGAATCATTGTCAGGCAAGAGCACAACACTATGTCATGGTGTATATAGTTAAATGATAAAATCATGATCAAATTTGAATGAAGTCATACAGCTTTCTTGGACTCAGTCTCTTTCATAAATTACCTGCTCACAGATGTTTTTATTCAACAAGCTTAATGGAAGCATATAGCTATCTAAATTTTATTTTGAAATGCCTGTTCAGGTCATTTACAGTTCAGCATCCTAGGAATCCATCTTCATTTGACCATTTATGAGTAAGATTACTAGCACAGATTAAAGGCATCATCATTGTAAGGAACAGGCTATAGAAGATTGATTGCATATAACCACTTTATTAATTTCCTTAACTCTTTCATATGGCTTTCTATAGCTTCCAAAGCTTTTCCATGTACCCCGTATCCTCCACAGCAATTCCTCTGAGTCCTCTCATCCTCTTCTCTTACACAGAAACATAGTCAAAACTACTTATGGACTCTTTCTACTCAGTGTGGCTCCAGTCAATGGGGAAGAATGCTGTCTGTGCTGCAGCTAGCCAGCTCTCCACTGTGTTTGATGCCAATTGGACCTTATCTTCTGGTTGTGAATTATGTCAATAGTATCCACTGTCTCATAGTTTCAAGTGGACAAAGCCAAAAGTCTTTGGAGAAGATGCACATAATCCACAGAATCGATCTGTTGTAGGATTTAAATACGTTTAAGTCTTCCAATATTCAAATTTATTTGAGCTTGTCAAGTGAATACAAAGCCATTTGGGGGGATGGAGGATGATGCAGATAGAATTAGAACCACAGAAACATAGAAACATAGAATGGTTTGAGTTGGAAGGGAATTTAAAGATCATCTAGTTCCGACTCCCCTGCCATGGGCAGGAACACCTACCAATAGACCAGGTTCCTCCAAGCCCCATCCAACCTGGCCTTGAGCACTGCCAGGGAGGGGCAGACACAGCTTCTTTGGGCACCCTGGGCCAGGGTCTCACCGCCTTCACAAAGAAATTTCTTCCTAATAGCCAATCTAAATCTCCCCTCTTTCATCTTAAAACCATCCCCCAACCTCCATTGCCCTTCCTTTGCTGTTGTAGTCACTGTGGCCAAAAATCATTGGGGTAAGGCAGTTGGTTCCCTTCTGGATGTCCCCAAAATGCTTCTTTTTGTTACTGAATTGTTAAACACTTTAATTCACATGCTTGATTTGACTGTCTGTATGAATATAATTGCTTAATGTATGAGTGCATATATAGAATATCCGGAAGGATCATAAGATGTAATATATGTTAGGACCCAGGGGAGTGAACAAGAACTGCCTGAAATTAAAAATGTGCTCATTTGAATCATTTTCTATAAGACTACTTATGCTGTTAAGTCCTCAACCAATCAATACATTACCTGACTGCACTTTAATTAATGACATTTATTTTTAATATGTTGTTAAGTCTAATTAAAAGGAATTAGTCATGAGAGTGACAAATTTTAGGCTAACTACAGAATTACTTTATGTGGCATTTATTAGATAAGTCAAATATGGAAAGAGTTTTAACCAAACTAGCAAATTCAGTGAAAGTAATGTCTTGGCATCAAAATTCTTTTTTAAAATTAAGCAATTTTTTACTAGGGGTATTCTTTTCTTCTTTTTCAAATAACTTCTTTTTTTTTTTTTACTTTCTTTTTGCTAGGACCAGAAAATAAAGAAATTGTGTAATAGTGAGTAATAAAATCTGTCATTCTTGTGAGTAATGCTTTGAAATTAGAAGAAATAAAAGTAAAGTAAGTACAATGGTGTGTGGTGTGCAGGGCTGGGGGTGTATTGTTGCCTTCAAACTTTTTTATATTAATGATGCTGAACTTTCAATGCTTGAAGTTTCTGCTTGAATTAGCATCAAAAGGTGCCGAGGTTCATCTGTACTTTCAGTTCCACATGTTGCCACAGCTATATAAATCTTTCACACGGGGAGAGCTAGGATGAACCCAAATCTTTCATCACTAAAGCTGCAGGCATGAGAGCTTTGGGAAGAAAACTATTGGCTGTTAAAACCCTGGCTGTCTTTGCAATCCAGACACTAGATGGCTGAGTTCCCCTCTCAAACGCTCATACACACCAGGTCATGCTCTGCAACAGGCACCAGTGGGATTTACTGTGTCTCTTTTCAGGACTGGCAATTGCCCAGAATTTACCTTGCTGCTTCTATTGTGCTGCTTTTGCTGCAGAAGCACATGAAAATACCAGTCCACTGCTATCGAGAGATTTTGTTTGAAATATTTTAGACTCCATGAAGTTTGATCAAGTCCAAGGTCGTATTGCAGTGGGGTGGCTTGCAGTGTGTCCTCAGAGCCATGAACAATGTTTTTCTTGCACTGTGTCTGTCCATTGATGGGTTTACCCAGGAGTTTTAGATGTTGTACCCTCTCTGGCTCTGGAGCAGATCGTTCTGATTGGGCTGTCCCGGAGCTGGGGGTTTTGAAAGATTGATATTTCCCAGCTTTGGGAGCTGGAGGATCTGCCCCAGAACTGGATGTGCTGAGAGCCACCTGCAGCTGCACAGTGAAATTAACATTCTCATTAACTAGCATTTAATGAGCAAGCTAATTGCCAGCTAGTAATGAAATGCACAGGAGTGTCAGATTTGCTGAGCAACTTCTGGGAACTCAAAACTTCCAGTTCTGTGGAAATGTGAGTGATTTTTTCTTTCTTTCTCATTTAGTCAACAAACATCTTTTTCAAAACAGACCAACCACCCATAAATCCTGATTTTCAGCTAATTCTGCTGTCTGTTGTTGTCTTAGGCATTCCACAAAATGTTGAGTCCACCATCTCCACTTTTAAATTACCCTGAAATATAATTACTGTCACTTTTTTGAAATACTTTCTTATTTCAAGGCTAATTTCAACTAATTTTCCAATTATTTGATTCAGGAACACCTTTCTCTTGCAAGATTCTAAACTACTTCCTCAATATCTCGGCTATCCTGTTAAACTGTGAAAAGCTACACAAGAAAATTACTTGTTATCCGCTTTAATGGACTGATGTAATTTTGCACTTTAAAATTCACATAATGTAGCCCTTTATTTGAAAATCTTAGCTTACATTATTTTAACACTTTTATTCAAGTAAAGGTGGGATGATGTATTTTAGTAGCAGCCTTCATTATGCAGAATGCAGAGACAGGATTTCAATAAATAATAAACCAAATAAATGTATTTTGTATTATTATCTTATCAATATTATTAGAAGATTTCTCTAGGAGCTTGTGGTACCTCTGTTTCAATGATTTCTAAGACATACTCAGCTTCCCAATCCCTTCAGTTTTTCTGTTTCCAGAGGTACAAAAAACTTTTACTTGGCTGTCTTTAGTGCACTTTGACTACTCAGTGTGGTGTTTGGTATCTTTAGAATGATAACTTGTCTTCTTTATTATTGATTCCATAATCATTCGTTTGCTGTGTGCCAGCTTTCACTAAACAGATAATAAAAAAAAAAAGTAACATTTATATATGAAACATTTATATAGTGAAAAAAAAAATATAAAATTATCTTTGTTCAAAATCTGGTTTTGGAGTTATTCACTGAAAAACCTTCCCTCCCCATTGAAAATAGCATTTAAAGTACTGAGACAGGTTTTAATAGATGTAGGATATGTCTTTTCGCTTCTTTATATGGCAGCAACCTCAATCCAGATGGCACATGGTTACAATCCAGTGAAACTGAAGTAGGTTATATCAGTATGACTTTCTTTATCCGCCAGACATGAAATCTCCTCAAAAAGATAAAAGGTTTCTTTCACGAGACCTACTTTCCAGGGAACAATGTCATCTGGTACTGTAGTGGTAATTTTAACTTCAAATTTTCTTTTTTGATGAACTCCTGAGTTAACGGGAGTGAAGACCAGTCTTTACAGTCCAGCATTCAACTCAATTAAGTATCCATAAATCCTCCAGTCCCTTGAAAGTTCTCCAGTTTTCCAATATGTGTTAAAATTATTGTAATCCCAAAACAGTTTCCAGCACTCATAGAATCACAAAATCACGGAATGGTTTGGGTTAGAAGGGACGTTAAGGATCATCTAGTTCCAACGTCCCNTGTCTCACCACCCTCACAGGAAAGAACTTCTTCATAATATTCAATTGAATTCTACCTTCCTTTAGTTTGAACCCATTACCTCTCATCCCATCACTCCCTGCCCTTGTCAAAAGCCCCTTTCCAACTTTCCCGTAACCCCTTCAGGTACTGGAAGGTGCTCTAAGGTCACCCTGGAGCCTTCATTTCTCCAGGCTGAACAACCCCAACTCTCTCAGACTCTCCTCATAGACATTCAGTAGATGCTTTTAAGAAGTTGGAGCATCAACTTAACATGCTGCAGCAGTTCTCAAATATTTCATTACAACACCTCTGGCCTCAATTGTTAGAAATATTTAAAGGTCAGCTTAACTGGGGATCACAAATGATGGGAAAATTTTGCTGCATCCAGGTGTTGCAGCACTTCTTCTACACAGAGGAATTTACAGCTACATTTTGTCAGACCAAATGTGAGTCTAGGCAGTATTCTGTCTCAAATAGTGGCCCACACATCATGCCTAGTAAAATGTAAAAGATAAAAATATACTGTTATCTCCATGATAGGTTCTCTACAGATGGGTGCCTAGGTAAATGCTGCAGCCTGAATATTTGAATGTACTCTGCAAAATCAGAAGAGGGTGGGTTTTTTTCTGCTCCCATGTACCTGTGGATCCAGAAGACAGAACAAAGTTTAACTGTTGTGCCCCCATCACCCATGTTGCTTTGGCTTGTGCAAAGAGATGCAATTTTCTTGCTGGTACATTGGAGCTCTGAGTTCTCTAATCTGTTTGCCCTTTCTGCAGCAGTACCTCCATTTGGTAAATAACCTGGGGATGGGAGAGAGGCAAAGCAAAGTGATTATGAGCCTGTTGAAGTGTATGAAGGGACTAAAATGTGAGATTGGAGAGAAAAAGAAAAAAGGATGTCCCAGGGGTACATTTCATTGCTCAGTGTGTGTCAAGTTGAGTAAGTTACAAATAAACTGTCATCTTAAGAGCTACCAGACACTGTGCACATAGAAACTTAAACCATCAGATCCTCAAATGTTATAGGCAGCAGCTTTTGGAGGTTTACTGCATTTGTCGTCTTGAAAACTGAGTTGAGTCCATGTATTGGCAGAGACTTCACTGCTGGATGTTTAATATTTTTGTTTTCTTTAATTAATTTATTTTTTTTTAATTTTTAGATCTCAGTGCTCTCTGTTCTGACTGTACTGGGATACATTGATTTGGAGAGATTTCCACAAGACTGTTGCTAGTAGACTTGGGGCCAAAGAAGGTCAGTTGAACATGAACCAGTGTCTGGTGACTAACCACACTGTTTGTCTGCCCCCTGGAACTCCAAGGTGGTACCTCTGTTGAACCCCTATCCTTACTTCTCCAAGAATGGAAAACTCTGTCATATCATGATCACTGTGCTCAAGATAGCCTCCAATCATCTCATCACCCACAAGTCCTTCTATGTTTGCAAACAACAGGTCCAGTGCAGCGCCTTCCCTAGTTGACTCACTCACCAGCAGGGTCAGGAAGTTATCTTCCATGCACCCCAGGAACCTCTTGGACTGTGTCTTCTCCACTGTATTGTATTTCTAGCAGATATCTGGTAAGTTGAAATCCCCCTCAAGAACAAGGGCTTGTGATTGTGAGACTTCTCCCAGTTTCTTATAGAATATTTCATCTGCCTCTTCATCTGCCCCCACCTGGTTGGGTAATCTATAACAAACTCCTATTGTGATACCTGCTTTATTGTTCTTTTCCCCTGATTCTTACCCATAAACACATAAGTACCAAAACCTATCCCTAGAGAGTTTTGGCTACTTAGGAGAACCCTTGCTCAAGTTTGGGAACAAGATAACAAGACTTGACAACCTGAAGTGTAGGTGGATGGTGGTATTCATAGTCCAAAAATCCTTTTCATTGGATGTAGAATTATTGGACACTTGAGTGGGAAGAGAGGAGGTGATGGTCTTATTTCTAGAGCTACAAAACACATTTGACCCAGATCTCCAGGCTTGATATATTTGCTAATTAAAAGTAGTTTTAAGTGGATAAAGAATAGTTTATATACTTGACAGCACTAAAGGAATAGGTTATTCTTTCTGACTTTGGTAGATACCACCAGAAGCCACAGGTTTACCCTGCAGAAAGAAAGACATTTGGAAAAAAGCTTCCTAATACTAAAGTTAGTGAAATGGTGA
This sequence comes from Aegotheles bennettii, assembly GCA_013398125.1. NCBI lineage: Eukaryota > Metazoa > Chordata > Aves > Caprimulgiformes > Aegothelidae > Aegotheles > Aegotheles bennettii. The sequence goes on from VZRW01000735.1 coordinate 173,532, forward strand.
AATAGATGGCCTAGGAGCTACAGCCTCCATCACCAAGAGTCTTTGAGATCAGGTTAGACTGACATCTTCAAGGAATGAGGAAAGCCATGTAAATAAGGAAGAAAAGTTGAGTAACTTTTGGCTCTCAGTTTCAGGCTACCTTGAGGTGAAAAACACCACAAAATGGAGTTGTATCTCACTTATTATTTATTGGGGCTGAACAAAAAGACTTGATCATCATCAAATAAAACCTTCAAGGTTTAATCAAATGTGCCAAGCACCACTGAGAACAAAAAATGATTTGACTTTTCCATCTTTTGTAGTACATTATAGGCAACAATTTGATTTTCTGATTTGCAGCATAGAACAGAAGTTACCTTTTGGCTATAAAATTCCCCTATCCAAGTTAGGAGAAGAAAAAAAATTTCTTCCCCCCCAAAAAACATGCTTTCAGACTCATAAAGACCAAATAACTCCATCCAGGTAGCCCTTAGGAATCTAATTTCCATTAATGAAATGTATACTTATTCTTAGCTGCTTTAATTTTATATATTACATTTTAATATGCAAACGAATATATATACATTTTACTATGCAAACAAAACCCTTCCCATCTCCTCAGAAGAGATTTTGACATTACCTAGTTTGCCTATGAAATCTGGGTATGTTTTTCTTCCTGTTGTGGTGTATGTATAGCGCGTGCTCTACTTAGAAGGGAAGCAGAAATAGAGGTGTGCATACACGCCTGCAAATCTACTTTTAGAAGGTAGAAATCCCAGTTCCTTAAGCACCTCCAAGTCCACTCTATAAATCTCCGCCGGGAATTTTATCTCCACGGAGCACAGCTTTTGAAATTATGCACATATTGAGGAACTTGCTGAAAAAGTGGGGCAACCCAACGTTATTTTAAAATGTCTTCTTTGTGCCTTACAGACTCGCTATCATATTTTCTACAGCTTTCACATCATGCTAGCTGACCAGAAAATTTATTAAGGACTGTGTTTGGAATACTGAAATGAACTGCTAACCACACTGAATATTGATGTTTGAGGGAGCAAAAGGCTTCCGAATAATTTCTAGAGGTGGTAAATTTTATCAGAGTACACAAAAGTAACATGAATCCCATTCAGATCTTTCTCCTTTATTTCTGATAAACACATTTAGCAGCTCAGATATTAACCTCCTTAATATGAGAGCTGTGTGGGAAATTGATTTAATATATTTTTTGTGGTCTGCAGCATTTGTGGGAAAGAAAAAGCACAATAGCATATTTTGCATAGTGTGATCATTGTTTTTCTCTAAGCTGAAAAGCAGCTATTGCTTTCACTCAAAGGGAACTCTTCACTTTAGTACTCAGTTTTTTGATTTCTGTTAAAAAATGCTTCTGATTGAACAGATGTTATTACCAATGAGAAAATACAAAGATTTTATTTTTAAATGAGAAGCTTTGTCTCCTACAGATTTTGTGCTTCCTGCTAAGTTTTTTGTTTGTCTGTCTGAGACTCAGTAATGTGTGAAATTAACACAAACTCAGGAATAATTTTCAATTTACCAAACAGGCATTTTTCATCTGTTCTCAACCCAAGAATTTAGGTTTAGTGGAATCCTTTAGTGAGAAGAGTGACTCTGGAGCCAGGACCATTACACTAAGTGCTCTTTAGGGCTGTGACCTCCATATCAATCTGTCTGGCATATAGTATTGGGACTTTAAGAGCTACTATGTTATCAATAAAAAACCTAAAACTTTATTAATTTCCATTAAGGTATATCTTAATTATATTTCTTAAGATGTTAAATTGAACTAAGGAATGAAAATCTTCAGTCTTTGCTCTGCCCTTAGTCAGTTCCAGTAGGTCTCTGTTGCCTACAAAGGAAATATTCTTCATCCAGTCATTTCTCTTCTAAATTTGATTTTTTAATTATGACTCTCCGGGGAGGTGTAAATGGAAACTCAGTTACTACTCTGCAAGAACTGAAGAGGGAAGATGGGGAAAAAACATAGATAGGACTGTATTTTGTGTATACAAGATGATCCAAGGGTCATGTATACTCAAGCCAGAGGTATGATATGACTCTTGAAGATCCCTCTGATTCAGGTTTAAGTTAGGTGGCTCAACTTACAGTATTGCATTGGCTACATTGTAATGAACTCCAGCATTAGGACCATGGATAAACAACCTGTACTTCTCCAGCTAAAAACTGCACCTTATACCTGTCTTTTGCAGCTATTTGTCTTTCATATATAGCATTCTAGTTGAATGTACCCTTAGCTCTATCTGTGTCAAACGAGTTAATGCCAAAGAAAGGCTATTTGGAGTTTCTCCTAAATGTAAATTATCTTCTCTTCAAGCTTTAATAAAGTTCCTGTCATCTGGATTAACAGTTGATTGCACTAAACAGAACAGACTCAAATCCACTGCCTCTTACCCGAACCATCCCTATAAGTGGAAAGGACATATCAAGATGAAGAAACAGCTCACAAATTTCTTGTTGAAGCCTTTGGAACTCTTCCTTTTTAAAACCCATGAGGAATATGCCTCTGAGATAAATGACTATTGCTATTTCTCAGTAGGCTTGTAGTGCCTCCTCTGGACAAAGAGGACTTCTTTAGAAACAGAACTGTCTCCCATGATTTTGATGTCCTGGAATGTGTCTGGACTTTTACAGGAAAGCTTATAGCACCAGTCTTCTGTCCTGTAACAGAGAAGGAAGGCAGTCACAGGCTGCTCCCACATTTACTTGTGCACCCTGAGCAACTGTAAGTGAAGCTGATGGTGAAGGTGTCTGCAGAACACCAAGGAGGAGTGGTATATTGAAAATGTTCTGCAGTGGGGATGAATTCATCACATACATCAATCCATCCAACAATGCTGTGTTTATCCTGTGCTGATTATCTGGAGTTCATCTTCAGTCAGAAGAGAGAAGTGGCTCCATGGGATAATCAACATTTTTCTAGCAATGGAGTCCAAACTGACCAGCATTTGCACATTCTAGATTTCAGTCCCTTCCCATTAAAAGCAGTAACACCCATGGAACCTTTGTCCAAAATAAGGAGCTGTTAGGCTTTTAGCTATTTCAAGAACCCCTTGGAGACCTGACTAGAACCAATCCACCTTGAATGGGCTAAGGCATGCCATGAGCTTCATTTCCTTGTACTTGATCATTCCCACCAACTAGATATTTGGGTGGTCCTTGGGATGGGACATCAAGCTCAGTATGGACTCACCAGCCCTCAGAGGAACAAAATCCTAGGAGAGAGCAGTTGGGAAAGACCTAGCACCAAAGGAAAAAAGGTTGGCTAAAGCTGCAAATAGCCAAGCTATGCATTTTTTTTTTTCTTCTTCTTCTTTTTTTTTTTTAGGAGTAAATCCTTCAAGTTTCTCACTCAGTAATGAACTCTTGTTTTGAAGGACTTTTTTGCTGTGTGTGCAACAGTTCAGTATCTGAGCTCAGTCAGCTGTGGCAGATAAGAGAACAAAGATGCTTAGGTGAATATGGTCACTTTAGACATTTGCATATCCTTAGTTTTATAGCCAGGCTATCAAATATAACAATGATGAGACATTGCAGGCATTACCCTCAGGTCAAGACTTTTAAGCACTTTGAGCTTGGCAGGAGTTTGTGATATCCAGCTAGAACTTCTCAGGCTAGCCAGGGATTCACCTGCCCCAGTCCTGCCTTGGATTGGATTCGTCCTGCACAGCAGGACCATGGTTTATCTACATTCTTGGCTCTTTGTGGAGAGCAAAGTGGACAGCAGGACCATCACCGATGGAAATCCTGTCACTGTGGGACTCAATAGTGCTGTCTGAGCAGGCATCTGGCACCTCAGATGTGCTCTTGTCTGTCCACAATACAAAGAACCAGGATGGTCTGTGTCCCCAGGATTAGTAACTTAAATAGAGACGCTTAGGATGGGATCCTCTTCCTCTCACCTTGGAGAACTCCATCTCAGCTGGTCATGTTCAGTCCCCTTTGTAATTAGAAGAGAGAAATTTGTAGGGTGTGTTTCCTCTAAGCTGCATGAGACAACTGTGCTCTTGGCCTTGTGGCATCACTCCCCACCACCTGTGCAGGGAGCTGAGAGTGACGAACTCAAATGGAGAAACCCACCTTTTCTAGGAGCAGAGCTGACATTGCTCTGCCCAACGTTATCCCAGGACTGGGGAGATGGGAAGATATGGTGCAGAATTGTAGAATCATAGAATGATTCAGGTTGAAAGGGACCTTAAAACTCATTCAGTTCCACACCCTGCCATGGGCAGGGACACCTCCCACTAAACCAGTTTGCTCCAAGACCCATCCAACCTGGCCTTGAACACTCTAGGGAGGGGACAGCTAAAGCTTCTCTGGGCACCCTGTGCCAGTGTCTCACCATCTTCACAGGAGAAAATTTCTTCTAATGTCTAACCCAAATCTTGTCTCTTTCAATTTGAACCCATTTCCCATTGTTCTATCACTCCATGTCCTTATCAAAAGTCCCTCTCCAGCTTTCCTGTAGCCCCTTCAGGGGCTGGAAGGTGCTCTAATGTCTCCCTGAAGCCTTTTCTTCTCCAGACTGAACAATCCCAACTCTCTCAACCTGTCTTTACAGGAGAGGTGCTCCAGCCCCTGATCATCTCTGTGGCCCTGTCAAAAGGGATCAGTCAAGAGGGATGCACCTGAGCTAGCTTGGTTAAGGATTCAGTCATCCCATGGGTAGTTACTGCTTTAGGGGAGTTAAAATGTCTTGAGCTCTGTCTCAGATGCCAGATAATGCACCCACAACCTGAGACAGTGACTCTACGGTGTTGTACTGCCCCACACATTCTTACCAGCACACATCTCCAGACCTGGGTATCTTCTATAAATACTCTATTTCACCATAGAGCCATAACCAACATCCATAGCATTCCTGCTGCATTAGTGTCTTTCTGAATCACAGAATCACAGAATCACAGAATTCTAGGGTTGGAAGGGACCGCGAAGGATCATCCAGTCCAACCCCCCTGCCGGAGCAGGTTCACCTACAGTACATCACACAGGAACGCATCCAGGCGGGGTTTGAATGTCTCCAGCCAAGGAGACTCCACAACCTCTCTGGGCAGCCTGTTCCAGTGCTCTGGCACTCGCACAGTGAAAAAGGTTTTCCTTATATTCACATGGAACCTCCTACGCTCCAGTTTGCAACCATTGCCCCTTGTCCTATCATTGGTCAGCACTGTAAAAAGCTTTGCTCCATCGTCCTGACCCTCACCCTTTACATATTTGTAACCATGGATGAGGTCACCCCTCTGAATGCACCAGTGAAAGCATTTACCTATGGAAAAGTTCTCCCCCAACACAATTCAGGTTATTGCCATGTTGGGAATCATACATTCTCCTCAAATCTTGACCCTTCAATGTTTTTGCCCTAAAATGGGCTGAAGAAACAGTTTAGATGAGGACTGGAAAGAACCTTTGCTTCAATTTCTTGGCCAGCTCTGAGTTTTATGGATTCATCTCTTGTTTCTTGTCCTGGGTATAATTAGACAACCCCGGAGCTAACAGTGTCTGCTAGACTTGCTGAAGATGTAAAGGGAAACACTTGTCAGTCACCCACCAGGAAGGCTGCCCTTGCAAAACAAAGCCGTGTGCCATGACCTACATCACATGCATCCACCTACACCATGTGTGGGCTGTGTCTTCTCCTAGGGGAAGCCCAGCAGCTGCGTGTGGGTATTATTCCAATTAGTTTTCACGTTGTCAGTGTGAGTGCGATACAGAGACGTGCTGGCATGTCCTGCACCATAGCATTCTGCCAACAAAAGACTCCCCCTGCTACTGAGAAAATATCATCTATCTGCAAATCTGTCCACAGCTTTACAGATATTTGTGCTGTTCCACAAAAAGAGTAATTTTTTTTATTTTAGAAATATATATCTGCCTCTAAGCATGAGTATCTATATCCATCTCTGCATACAATACTTGGCTGGCATTTTTCAAACTCAGCCACCTAACCAACAGAAATGTTTTTCTTAATCCCCATATGTCACTAGCTGAAAGCCTAAGTCCTTTCATGTTAGGGAGGTAAAAGCCCTCAGATGAAACCCCAGTCCCTTTCTCACCTCCTGAGTCACCAGGACATCGATATTTTTGTGTTTCTGGAAGGCAAGTGATGGAGGAGAGTGGCCTCTCACTGCACCACACCACCCAGAAAGGTTGGTGAATCACACAGAATCACAGAATCCTAGGGGTTGGAAGGGACCTCGAGAGATCATCCAGTCCAACCCCCCTGCCAGAGCAGGGTCACCTGGAGTCCATCACACAGGAACGCATCCAGGCAGGGTTTGAATGTCTCCAGCCAAGGAGACTCCACAGACTCTCTGGGCAGCCTGTTCCAGTGCTCTGGCACTCTCACAGTGAAAAAGTTTCTCCTGATATTCACATGGAACCTCCTGTGCTCCAGTTTGTATCCATTGCCCCTTGTCCTATCATTGGTCATTATGCTCCACACAGTCCACAACATCCTCTCTAGGTATGATGGGTCATACACAGACCTTCAGCAACAACATCCTTGTGAGCCTGAATCCTAAACTAAGATGTTCAGGGTTTGTGGGGTTCACTCTTAGGCTTCACCAGAGGAGGTGCCAGGTGTTGTTGTCCACGCAACCTGACAATTCTGTCCCTCAGTGTCCTAATGCACACAACAGCTCTCCTCCACCACTCACTTTTGCTTGCATTAACGGTGGGAATATTAGGGGCTTTCTACACCCTGGAGAGATGTTAAAAAAATATAAAAATGAAACAGGCTGGCTAAAAACAGAGTGGCTGTGTATTTGCAGGCAACACCCTGCAATTATGTGGGGCCCATTACTTAAGACTGCAAGAACAAAGTAGCTCCTGCTACGAAGAGGAGCAGATGGAAGAAGTCTCAGCAAACACAGTTTGCTTGTTTTCAAAACTTTTCATCTGCAAAATCTTTTTTTCTTGATGTTTTTTTTTTCCCCTTTGACTGTTTCTGGATGATCAGTAGTTACATGTCTGGAACAACTTTGAAACTTAATAATCACACAGCTTTGCAGCTAGGGTGAGTTTTGGGAGGCAGTCAATCTTGCTCCTGCCTTTTTGGCCATTAGGAGGACCTTTATACCCTTTCAGGTTATAAGGGCAGTTCACCCTTTAATCTAGGGCAAAATACTTTGCTAACAGAAATAAAGGGTTTGGTCCTGAAATAATTTGCAAATTCAGACTGAAGGTCAAAATCCCCCTTCCCCCAATTTAATATAGATTAAATCACAAAAAAGCCCTCTGCTTCACAGCCTTATATTCAAAACTCTTCTCCTGGATGTGGGAACCCTCAGTTCAAGAATTTTCCTTTTTTTTTTTTTAGGGAAGGGATGATACTCTGAATAGAAGGGATGAGATATAAAAACACCCTTTGCCATCAGCTCTAGGGCATTTCAGTGGGGACAGTTCTCAGTCAAAGCCATGGGTATTAAAGAGTAGACATAAAATAAGCCAGAGGGCAATGGTGAAGGACAGATTATTCACAGATTAAGTTAGGCAAAATGGTTTAATAATTTTCAGTGATATTAATCTGTAGCCAAACACCAGAAATCTCCCCCTCACACTGCTCTTCGACTGGGCACTGATCCTGAAATAGTTTTTGTATAGGGAAAAGCTGTTGATGTGTCAGGAGGTCTGACCACCCTCCTACAAACCTCCCGTTGTTCAAGCTTTCAGCATCCCCAGAAGGATTCAGCATCACAAACTTTCCAGAGTGACAGAGAGACTGATTTGGGGCTTCTCCCCCACGTTTCTCCCCTCTAAAACTCCTGAAGCCTGCCGGGATAAACCACCCTTTGAATGTCAGATGAGCAGAAGCTGGCAGGTGGCTTTACCTCATTCCTTTGGGATATTTCTGACTCCTCAGGGTCTCCTGACTCACTGGCAGTGCCTGGGGGGACCACACTACCCACCTCCTCGGCGGGGGAAGGCAGGTGGGCCAGGCAGAGCCCCGGCCCCGCGGGGAGAGAGATGCTTTTTGTCGTGACTCATCCAAGCGCTGCCTTCGGAGGGAGAGGCAGCAGCAGCTTCGCCGAGTGGGAGTCGCTCAGCTATTTTCTGTTTACAGGTTTTTCTCGCTGTCTTTTCCCACCTGGTGGACAATGGGTTTGAAAGCCAGAGTGCAGTCATTTTGTGGCTAGAACATTTGATGATTTTTTTTCCTCCCTTTCCTGATGAAAATTGAAAGTTTGGTGTTTGTGGGAGAAACTGGAAAATAGAGAAGGAGGGGGGGGCGGGGGGGAAGAGAAAACTTATTTTAGGCAGGGATGGGCTATCACAGAATCACAGAATCACAGAATTCTAGGGTTGGAAGGGACCTCGAAGGATCATCCAGTCCAATCCCCCTGCCGGAGCAGGTTCACCTAGAGTCCATCACACAGGAACGCATCCAGGCGGGGTTTGAATGTCTCCAGCCAAGGAGACTCCACAACCTCTCTGGGCAGCCTGTTCCAGTGCTCTGGCACTCTCACAGTGAAAAAGGTTTTCCTGATATTCACATGGAACCTCCTGTGCTCCAGTTTGCAACCATTGCCCCTTGTCCTATCATTGGTCGTCACTGTAAAAAGCTTGGCTCCATTGTCCTGACCCTCACCCTTTACATATTTGTAACCATGGATGAGGTCACCTCTCAGCCTCCTTTTCTCCAAGCTAAAGAGACCCAGCTTCCTCAGCCTTTCCTCATAAAGGATGCAAAGGATGTCCTTTTACATCCCAACATCCAGCTTAGACAAGGGTTTATTGACACTGAAGGGTAACGTGTCAACTTGAGAGATATGATGGGAAGGGGAAGAACAAGGCTTCTTTGTCTCAGATCTTGGATGGACGTTTGATCCCGGACACCACAGCCAATGTCAGTCCTGCCACACAGGACACTGATAAGCTACCCTGACTCCCTTTGGGTTGATGTTTCTCCCCCCCCTCAAACCTGTCAATCTTCCCATCAAACTCAGTTGTCACTCAGGTCCATTTCACGCTGGATGCATCAAGCTGTGGTGAATTGATTGCATGATTTAGGGCTGGGTTATTAGTGCCATTATCTTGTTTACTGCTTGTGGATTTTCCTAGCTTTAAAGCAGTGCTCTTCTAGCACCCTAGTAAAAGAGAAATTCAATTATTCTCATGTTGCACATGTCAAAATGGATCCACTAAGGGTCTTTGCTCTGCCATGCTTCTGTTGTCTGCAGGGCTTGATCCTGTATGTGTTCTCTGAGAATATCCTCCAGCTTGCACTTCTCATTGTAGACAATTACAAGAGAAAGGATCTGTCTCTGACACACAGCAGGCCAAGGTCATGATCACTCACAACTTTCAAGGCACAAAACCTTGCCCAAAAGCTAGCTCACTTCTCAGAAACCACTTGAGGGAATCACCTAGGCAAGGGTGGAGGATACCCTGAACTGGACTGGGATCCTTCCTGTTGAAGTCATGGACTAAAGGGTGATGTAGATTTGAATCACCAGGAAGCCTTTGTATTAGCCCATAGTTGTCCATGAAGAGTCCCACTGTGGAACTTCCCCACTTGGCAAGATCATGAAATAGCTTTGACCCCAAACCTATTTGACCATCTCTAGCATCAAGATAAAGACCTACACAGAGAGTTGGAGTTTAAAGCTTGACATGATGAATGGCTATTTAATACCAGAGAATCAGCTTCAGTCAGTCAACCTGAGGTTCTCCAGAATACCTATAGCCTAGTGAGCAGAGCAGGAGTTTGGTTCTGAAAGTTCTGGTCTTCTCAGACAGACTGGAGACTTGAACCTCCATCTCCTCTCTCCCTGCCAACTGCAATAACCAATTGATTTCATATATATCTCAAAGAGCCAAATTTTGTGAGAGTAGGCTTGCTTAGCCACTTTCCTCTAGGACAGGTTTCCAGGCTTGGATCCTAAGTGAAGACCTCCCAACAGCCTGGTGTTAGCTACCTGACTGCCAAACAGATTTGAAGTTTGTGTTTCCCCCATCCCAACATATCCTATGAAAGACCACCATCTGGCACATACAGTCTCAATTTTGGCAAGGAAATGTCTGTCTGTCCCAGAAAGCTGATTTTCCACTTGCAGAAGCTGCAAAATTAGCAACTGGGGCTTAACCATTTGCAACAGTGGAATTTTGGAGGAGGAACTGTGAAAAAGTGCAGCATACATCTCAACTGTGAAAGGGATGGGTACCTGGAGAAATATCCCTGGGTTAGAAAAGCACTCTGCAATGCTGAGATGATAGTACACGTGTCCAGCCTTCAGGGCTGGGTCACAGTTGTGATACCCAATACGATGCAGAACCTCACATCTTTCAGATCACACATTTCATTATAGAATCATAGAATCATTATGGTTGGAAGGGACCTCCAGGGTCATCAAGTCCAACCTTTATCCCATCATATTCCTAGCCATTGGACCATCAGACCATGGCCTCAAGTGCCTCATCAACCTGTTTTTTGAACCCCCCCAGGGACGGTGACTCCACCACCTCCCTGGGCAGCCCATTCCAGTGCCCAACCACCCTCCCAGTAAAGAACTTCTTCCTAATCTCCAACCTAAACTTCCCCTGATGGAACTTGAGGCCATTTCCTCTCCTCCTGTCATTAGCAATTCATTGCCACATGCTGTAGACCCTTCTATCTTGCATGTCCATTTTTTCCTCTTTTATCAGAGAGATTGTCTGTTATGTGTGAACAAAGAATGAAGCTGAACCATGCACCCAGACTGAGGATGACATAAGGCTTGGAATGCCACTGTTGAAACAGCTGGACACTTGGAGGAGGGGGGATTCTTGCAAAGGATGAAGCAGATGGGTGAACTGATGGCCTTCAACTGCAGAAGGTTGCTGTGGAGGGAGCTAAAGATGCTCCAGCTCTTTTCCCCATCCCTAGGTGCTTGTTCTGGTCCTTGTTCTTTGCAGGACTCTGATACAAACTTTGGTAAACTTTGTGGTGTATCTGTTTTCCTTCTGAGAAGAAGGAAGACAAGTACAGCCAGAGGGTGTCATATCTTGATGATGTCCATCACCTACATTCCCAGATCCATCCTCACTCTACATGCAGTATGCAGTTTTTGCCAGTGTTTTGGCTGAGGGCCTTCTCCATGTGACCTCTGAAACAGCTCCTGCGCAAGGGCTGCTCATGAAGCTGGAGCTGGTTTACTGAGCCATAACCAAAAAACATACACCGTATCCTTTCCAGTTATAGGGACTGTGATTAAAGTTAAGTTGCTAAATAATAACGTTTAGATTTGGGAATTGTTCTTTTTTTTTCCACCAAACTCTTCACATTTAATCATAAATATACCCTCCAAATATTTTTCAACTGCCTTTCTATTTAAAACAATTGAGGACTGAGAAAATTATATGTGAATAGGTGCATACTCTGGAACATAACTCTCTATTTGTTTAAGAGGCAGCAATGAGCCACATACGTTATACAATTATATGGAAGATAACAAGATTGCTGTGTTTTGGAATAAAAAAGTGTCAGCATTTGAAGAGAAGGGGGATTATTTGGGGCAATTTGTGTAGTTTAGAGTGATTTAAGTCTAGTTAAACAACTGCACTTCATGGTACAATATATGACAGAATAGACCAAGAGAACTGAAAAGTTTTCCAGTCTGTTTTCTATGCCAACTTCCCAGCTGGTGCTCCACCAGGGAAACTGTCCTTTGGGGATAGGCTGCTCCTGGCTTGGGGTTTTCTTACATAGTTCTCTCTTGCTTGGTTCTGTGCTCAGTTACTCACCTCGTGGTGTTTCCTCCAGGGGTTTGAGTAGGCTCTGCGCCATTATATGAGCGATTAGATGAGCTGGTCTTACTGACCATGCCAGCTTAGCTGCTTCAAGTGTCCTTCAGCAGTCCTTTTATTTTTATTCTTTTATTGCCCAGAGTTTTTCTTGTGATTGGAAGCCACAGCAGACAACATTTAATAGATAAGAGGTAAGGGGAGCAGGGAAGGGGTATTTAAGAAGAGATATTGATGTTTCAGGACTTCAGTGCCTACCAGCACCAGGGTCACCTATCTCTCTGAGGTGCTTTGGAGAATGAAGAATGGCTAAGGAACCACTTATTGCTCAGCTTGAGGGCTGACAGTGCTGTTCAGAGATTGAACAATTTCCAGCATCAAATGCTTGAGAGCTCTTATAGAATCATAGAATCATTATGGTTGGAAGGGACCTCCAGGGTCATCAAGTCCAACCTTTATCCCATCATATTCCTAACCATTAGACCATGGCTTCAAGTGCCTCATCAACCCGTTTTTGAACACCCCCAGGGATGGTGACTCCACCACTTCCCTGGGCAGCCCATTCCAGTGCCCAACCACCCTCTCAGGAAAGAACTTCTTCCCAATATCCAACCTAAACTTCCCCTGATGGAACTTGAGGCCATTTCCTCTTGTCCTGTCATTAGCAATTCAGGAGAAGCGACCAACACCAGCCTTGTTACAACCTCCTTTTAGGTAGCTGTAGAGGGCAATAAGGTCTCCAGAGCAAGCAGGTCTCTCACCTACTACAACAGAGTCCTTTTACTGATGGGGAAACTGAGGCACGGGGGAACCAATGGATTTTTTTTTTCTTTTACTGAGCACTTCTAGAAAAAAAACACAGCAAATACCAATCTAGCTCCATAAAACACATTTGCTTAGTTTAACCATCTGGAACATCACAGATTTCTCTCAGAGGAGCACAAGATTCCTTCACAAAAGTCTGCACCCAGAAAGGCTGAGAGAGTTGTTGCATTAAAGCTTCGACTTTTAAACAGCCAAAAGGTGGCCCTGCAGATTAAGTTCAGGAAGGGAGGAGAAGTTAATCAATGCAGCTCCTAGATGGTAAACAGGCACCTGTCTGGCTTGGACAGTCTCTGGATGGGAGCAGAGTGGAAAGGGTGAACTCAGGGGCAGGACGTGAGCCAAAAGACCTCAAAACTTGCAAATCCAAGCAAGCCTCAGGAGTTTTAGCAGGATCTCCCCAGGCAAGGGGAACAGGCTGAACAGCTTCAGGTTGAGGGAGAGGGATGAGAGGAGACCTTATTGCCCTCTACAACTACCTAAAAGGAGGTTGTAGTAAGGCTGGTGTTGGTCTCTTCTCCCAAATCGCTAATGACAGGACGAGAGGAAATGGCCTCAAGTTCCATCAGGGGAAGTTTAGGTTGGAGATTAGGAAGAAGTTCTTTACTGAGAGGGTGGTTGGGCACTGGAATGGGCTGCCCAAGGAGGTGGTGGAGTCCCCATCCCTGGGGGTGTTCAAAAAATGGGTTGATGAAGCACTTGAGGCCATGGTCTGATGGTCTAATGATTAGGAATATGATGGGATAAAGGTTGGACTTGATGACCCTGGAGGTCCCTTCCAACCATAATAATTCTATGATTCTATGATGCTGAGAAGCAAGACTGCGCCATCACCCTGCTGCGAGTGAGTAATGTTGTGATTGCAGCAGAAGTGGGTGACACCCGCTGGTGTCATCCTGTCTGAAATGGCAGCCAAGGTGTAGGGGAACAGCATCTGGGCACTAATATAAGGTGATATTTACTTATAAGCTGTCCTCCCTGATACAGACTTCTCCTTTCCTCTAGCAGAGGTTCTTGGAGGGACTTAACTTCAGACACGGTTGTTATTTGTTATGGTGGGAGATTTCAAAGACAAAAGGTTAAACATCCAAATTTTGGGGCAGATATTGCCCCTACTTCAAACTAATGATTCTGACATCTGATAAAATATGCCCAGCTCTCCAGGCTGTACTTGGCTTTGCTTGTGGAGTCCCATCCACACCACCATTCACCCTTTTCTCCCAAGCTAGCTGACACAGTAAGCCCTGTGGACAGGGTGTAGACAGAAGATGCACAGTTCACTGTGCTTTGTAGCTCATTCCTGCCCACTCTCGTGATTATTTATGACACAGAGTGACTGCAGGGGGTTGCCATGCAGGAACTTTTGTCAGGCGCTCGTTTTGAGACATTATCCCTTCTTTTGCACAACCACAGTCTGATTCCAGACGCTGCTGAGCTGTAATAGTGTGTGGAGGTTGCAGAAATTTTCAAAATGTGTAACTAAGGAGAAAACCACAGAGTGCTGGGTCCTCCCCTGGCAGCCCCTGATTCTCTCTTGCTTTTTTTTTGCTTGACTCTTCATAATCCAAAAATCTATGATAATTTCCTCTCCGGAGAGACTCTGAGCATCAACAAGGTAAAAATTACTTCAGTAGCTTCAAGGATTGCTGAGAATGGATTTAAGCAGGAAGCAGAACGAATTATCCAGGGCAATCTCATGCTTGCATCTCAAAGGCTGAGAAGAAGGGAATTGGCTGACGGAGAGATGGTCGTAAAGCAGCAGAAAAGAGAGACTTACATCAGAGCTACTGATTTCCATCTTTACGTCACCTAGCAACACTCCAATTAAGGACTTCACTTCCGAGAAATTGATTCCCTGGGAATTTTCCCATTAGGTGGCACCACTGGCCTTGAGAAGTCTTTCCTCTTCTCCGGCTCCTTCATGCCAGATAGACCTGAATGTCAATGTATAACCCCCCCTGCCAAAACAAAAAAAAAAAGGAAAAAGAAAAATAATAATCAAAAAAAGCTCAGGAAAAGTTGGAAGATGAATAGGATTAGTGCAGACCCAGAAGTGACATGTGCTGTCAGTTCTAATTAAATTAGGAGAAAAGCTTTTGTAGGACCCAGCCTATCTTTGCACTGGACATAACAGATTCTGGAAAACCTTACAGAGTGACTCCATAACCTGGCTTTTCTGGGCAAAACAGTGTTATGGCTTCTCTAAAACGATACAAAAGCTGCTGAGCTGGTCTCTGAGCCATGCAGTACTCTCCAGGAATATTTGTGCAGACTATGTTTTTTTACCAGCTGGTGGACAGAAAAACAAAATGACACCACCAGCCTCCCAGTGACCCTCACAGACAGTGCATGCACAAGGGTAATTCCTAGGAAAACCCAATGCTTCAGCTGAACTCAGTAGTGGAAATACCTTTTGTTGTTGCCACTGGGCAATGTAATTTCTGGCTTGGCTGCAGGGAGATGAGTTGTATGTCCCAAAAATGCTGTTCTTGATGCCTATATGAATTGCTGCTGGAAAGGTGATGCTCAATTCTCCGGTCTCACATGCTCAATGTTCAAGGTGTCGTACAGAATCCTTCAGAGTTGACATTTAAACTTTTTCATAGAATCACACACTGGTTTGGGTTGGAAGGGACCTTAAAGATCATGCAGTCCCAACCCGCCTGCCATGGGCAGGGACACCTCCCACCAGACCAGGTTCCTCCAAGCCCCATCCAACCTGGCCTTCAACACTGCTATGGAGGGGCAGCCACAGCTTCTCTGGATAACCTGTGCCAGTGTCTCACCATTCTCACAGGAAAGAATATTTTCCTAATATCCAATCTAAATCTCCCCTCTTTCAGTCTAAAGCCATTCCCCCTATCACTTTGTGTCATTGTAAAAAGTCCCTCTACAGCTTTCCTATATCCCCTTTAAACACTGGAAGGTGCTCTAATTTCTGCCTGGAGCTTTCTCTTCTCCAGGCTGAACAACTTTGGTTTGTTTCAGTTTGGTTTGTTTGGGTTTTGAAGGGAGATTCAACTTTGGA
Organism: Aegotheles bennettii; assembly: GCA_013398125.1. Taxonomy (NCBI): domain Eukaryota; kingdom Metazoa; phylum Chordata; class Aves; order Caprimulgiformes; family Aegothelidae; genus Aegotheles; species Aegotheles bennettii. Next base: position 189,115 of record VZRW01000735.1, read on the forward strand.
ACTCAGCACCAGTGTTTCAACTTTGTGTGGGTTCTGTCTATTGATTAGGTCAAGTTTATTGATTTGCCTTGTTGGCCTTTGAGAAGTCAGGTAAGATGAAACCCACCCCCAGGACACTTTTCTAAACTACTGAGGTCTGCAGAAAAATGTCCTGTCAGTCTCAGCAGGTCTTTTCTTGTGGTCTTTGTTACCTATGATATTGATGTCCCCACCTGGTTTACTAGGAATTTCCTAATCACCATTAGTGCTGGTACTGCTAAATAGCTCACAGCTCTTAAGGGGAGAACAAAATAGTGCTCTTTCAACAGAATCAGAAACCAATGTTTCAAAATAAACAGTCTTTAAAGAAATAATTCATCTTGAGCACGTCCACACTCCAGACATTAGTAACCCTTCAAAGCAAAGCTTTACATACAGGTAAACACTTAATGATGGACCCCACAATAATCATCTAATAAATCATCTGGCTATGCAATCTTTTCTCTCACTTTCTGCAGTATCCACACGAGGAAACATATATTAGAAAGAGATTTCTATTCCTGTAGGCTAATCCAAGCTGTATTTGTCACATCCTTACTCACTGAGCTCGAGAAATTCTTCCTGTAAGCATCTTCTTTAGATAAATATAACCAGACCTGTTCTGAACACACAGTATTGGTTTGTGGATGATTTTGTGAGTGATAGATTGCAGAATTTCTTCCTCATTCTCTTTCATGGACAATTGGAAAGATTTACTGGGGTCAATCCCCAACTACCTTCTTCTTAGGTGTCCTGAGGTCCAGGTGGATGTGAGAGAGACAGTCAATAGGATAGGTAACAAGGATTGCTCATTTCCACTTAGGGGTGAGACCTAATCATTCTTCTGAGGCTCCAAATCCCTAAGCAATATTCTAGGTTCCTCTCATATCAGCATCTCTACCAGTTACCAAATGTCGCAGAGGAAGTAGGTTTTGGGCTGTGTTGTCTGGTGGCCATGGTCTTTAGAAATGTCCTGGATTTGTTATGTGCGTCTGTTCTTGGCACCATAGAGATTTCAATGACTGAATCTGGTGTGTTTCTAGGTCACATATAGGAGACAATTTATAAATGTAAATGAACAAGAAGCAGAAACTCCGTAGCAGTGCTCAGCTGTCCAAAATATTGCCCACCTCATAAGCACAGAGATGCTGAGACCCTCAGCTACGCATGTGTGATCAGTTCCTCAGTGGTCATGGGTAGCATCACCACTGGGATTCAGAGGTGGAAGTGGTTTTGCAGGAAGGAAATCCACTTAGGGTATGATTCTGATGTGTGGATATTGCAAGCAGTTCCATAGACTAGTTTGGGAGCCTTAAATATCAGGAACTGTTATCTAATAAATCTCTGGGAGGAAACATCTGCTGCTGTCGAGCTGAACATTCAAACCCAGATAAGATGTATTTTTGACACCTTTCACTACCAGTTTTTTAGCAGACATGGACTGTGTATTTCACATATGTATTTTGGGAAGATGTGAATTTGGATCTGGTGAAAGATGGTAGATTGTCTGTCCTGGGAGCAAAAATCCTCTCTTTGCAGAGTAAGTTGGTGGGCTAGGCAAACATCTCCTATATTGCTGCATGAATATATCTGGCTCCTATTCCCTAGCTGGAGAGAGACAGGTTGATGTGAAAGGATTAGCCAGGCTCCATGGTTAATTCCAGATCTTTCTGTGGGCTCTGTGAAAAGCTAACAGAAATGTCTATTCTATGTTAATGCTCCTCGCTGGTCCTCAGATCAAAGTTGCTGCATAACTCCAGATTTTAGCTGTGTCTTGTGATATGGACCCTGGTCTTTAGGTACAGCGAGGAGTCCCACTTTCTTATTTCTTACCAGCATACCCAAACCTCTCCCTACAGAGAAAGCATTTTGAATATGTAAGAGCAGTTTGGAAATAAATACAACCAGCATGTTCCCTTTGCTGCTGTTACTTGGATTATTGACAGAGGTGCCAACACCTCGGTCCTTCATCCAGTTCTGATCTCTACTCTGCAATTAGCAGGGCGTGCCATGGACCAGAGAATGGCTGTGGCATCCCAGATGAGTCTAACCCCGTGGAAGAGAACCACATTAGTCAAAATAATTGATATCCAAGTCTGACATCCCAAACACTAAAAGGAAAGAGGGTCTGAGGAATGAGACAAGATGGTGTCTTGAACACCAGAAGCACAGAGGACAGTCTATGTTTGATTGTCCTTTTTACTCTCTTCCTATACACAGTCATCTCTTGACCCCTCTCTCCAACCAATGTCTTTCTCTTCATCCTCTATCACCTCTGTCACTTCACATTTCTGCTTCACCAGTAGCTTTGTATCTATAGATTCCTAGCTCCATTTCCTTATTTTCCTTGGAATGATTTGTGATTGCCAGAGCCCTTATCTAATCTCAACGTAACTGTAGTCCTCTGTCAACCCTTCAGAAACACCTGTTTGCTTTCCCAGCTCCACATCTATACATCCTCCAGAGTCATATTATTATTAAAGTCATGGACATATACAGAGGTGACCTACACTGACAAAGAGGTTGTGTTGGTGCCTTGGACCATTGGTTTTGAGCTCAGACTGTCTGTATCCTGCTCCCTGAAACAACTTCTTAGACTCACAAGGTAAAGACAACCAAGCTTGTCTGGAAAGGTTGAAAGATAATTATGTTCCAACAGGTTTTGTGAAAATTAGTGCAACAGCAGGGCTGAAGTAGCTCAGCTGGGAGAGCGTTAGACTGAAGATCTAAAGGTCCCTGGTTCAAGCCCGGGCTTCAGCAGTGTTTTACTGTGGTTTTCAGTGCCCTATGCTGTTGTCCAATACAAGAGAGACATGGAGCTACTGAAGAGTGTCCAGCAAAGTGCCATGAAGCTGATGAAGGGACTGGAACATCTCTCATATGAGGAGAGGATGAGAAACCTACAAGTGGATACCCTGCGAGGCTGTGCAACCTCCATTATTGGAAAAATTCAAAATCTGACTGGATCTGGTTCTGGGAAATTGGCTATGGATGGTCCTGCTAGAGCAGGGGATGGGACCAGAAGACCTTCAGAGGTCCCTTCCAATGGTTCTGTGTATAGAGGACAAAAACAAAAGTTTATTTTCTACAGCAGGGAAAAGCAAGGTTAATGCAGGCCTCATCTATTTCTGTTAGCAGTGGCCACTTGGCCAATCAGCACAACTGTCAGGGCTGACCACCCATAGAATGACAGAATAGTTAGAGTTGGAAGGGAATCTAAAGATCACCTAGTTCCAACCCCCACTGTCATGGGCAGGGACATCTCCCACTAAACCAGGTTGCTCAAGACCGCTTACAGTCTGGCCTTCAATGTTGCCAGGGAGGCAACATCCACAACCTCTCTGGGCAACCTGGGCTGATGTCTCACCACCCTCACAATAAAGAACTTGTTTCTAATCTCCTGTCTAAATCTACCCTCCTTTAGTTTGAACCCATTTCCCCTTGTTCTATCACTACATTCCCTTGTAAAAAGTCCCTCCCCAGATTTACTGTATCTTCAGTCTGCAGAAATTCAGCTATGTCCTATAATCCCTCCGTACAAGCAATGGCTGGAAGAGAGCCTGCCGTGTTGAGCTTTTTCACGGAAAAAAAAAAGCAGAACTGGGAATACTGCATGTGCCAGGCAAGTAGAAAACAGGTAGATTGGCAGGAACACCTCCCACTAGACCAGGTTGCTCCAAGCCCCATCCAACCTGGCCTTCAACACTTCCAGGCAGAGGGCAGCCACAGCTTCTCTGGACAACCTGGGCCAGGGTCTCACCACCCTCACAGCAAAGAATTTCTTCCCTAGATCCAGTCTATATCTGCCTTCTTTCAGTTTGAACCAATTTCCTCTTGTCCTATCACTATATAGCCTTGTCAAAAATCCCTCTCCAGCTTTCCTGGAGCCCCTTCAGGTACTGGAAGGTGCTCTAAGGTCTCCCCAGAGACTTCTCTTCTCCAGCTTGAACAACCCCAACTCTCTCAACCTGTCTTTATAGGAGAGGTGCTCCAGCCCTCTGATCATCTTCATGGTCCTCCTCTGGACTCGCTTCAAAGAGCCAACAAACAGCTATGATTAAGATTAGGGGTACCAGAAGAACCAGACCTACATATATATAAAAGCAGGTTTATACATTTCTATCCTTACAGAACCATTTATTGAGTTCACCTTTTCATTATTATTATTATTATTATTATTAGTTTTCAGACAAGCTAATAGCTTGTGGATAGAGACTGCTTCAAAATTAGCTCATCAGTCGCTCTGAAATCCCAGTGTCTGTCATCTGTTGCAGGTTCCGTAATGCTACGTCACACACAGAGCTCCCAAATACACTTCCGTTCTCATTTAAGACACCATCTGTGTCCCATTTCTGCAGCACTTGGCAGAGAGTGTTTCCCTTCTATGGTATGTTTGTTCTCCTCACCGAGTTGCAGTCTTCTTTAGAGGTGGGAATGTCAGCAGGTAGAATGGATGCCAGTTCTGTGCAAGTGGAGATCACCTTGATGTGACAGTGCCCTTGGGTCACAAGGTGCTTTTGGTGTTCAACCTTGGCCAGCTGGTCCTGGAAAGACTTAAGGATAACTCACAGAAGAGCTAGGGTCAATACTAGGTCATATTTGGCTACAAGAAGGGAAAGAGGCTTCTCTGGGAGTTTGGCTGTCAATGAGGGCAAGGACAGTGAGGTGAGGAGAAGCTAAGTTGGGGACATCACAGACAGGTTCAAATACATTGGAATACCCAATTGCTCTGGGTATTTTTACCAGGACATCAATGGAGTTCATAGTCTTGTCTTGCTGTTATGTAATTATATGAAGATTTATTGAATAATTCAGACAGATGCAACCCACAAACAAACAAACAAACAAACAAAAGCCCCCAGAAACCATAAACAGCCTTAATTTAAGCTATCTCTAAAATTAACTGAATGATCTGTGCAAATTACATTGTTGTGCCTCAGTTTCCCTAGCTGCAGCAGTGACAACTGTCTTCCCTTACTTTCCCCAAGAGTGGTAAGAGTTAACTTCAGGTAAAAGTACTCTGTGTTCTCAACTTGTTTTTTGTGTGTTATCCCAGCACGTGTCCCAGTGGATGATGCTGCATTACTCACACACCTCTCAAGTCCTCATTTTCTATAATTCCTTTTATTTGCAAGAACTACGAACAGTCATGCTATCTAGGAAAACACTGCCTTCATAATGCTGGCATCAGCGTCACTGAGTTGTGCTCAGGAAAATGTTCCTTAGGACTTTCAGGTGAATTTACCTCAAACTCGATCGGAAATGGGGATGGAGGAGTGATGGGGAAGATGAGAACAGTTCATCTCAGAACAACAGTGAAAGATGAGGTAAATAATGAGGAAACAACGTAGAGAAGAGGATGATGGGCTGGAGATGAAGCAAGAGACTACAGAATCCTGGGTCACCATTGATACAGTCCAAGAAGGACTTTGGGATTCATCTGGAAAGGGAGAATCTGTTGCATAACTGGAGATGAGAAAAACTTGGAACATTTTCTTGGGGGTGTTGATGGGTGAGAAACTCAACATGAGCTGGCAGTGTGCACATGTATCTCAAAAAGCCAACAGCATCCTGGGCTGTATCAAAAGCAGTGTGACCAGCAGGTCAAAGGATGGGATTCTCTCCCTCTACTCTGCTCTCATGAGACCCCACCTGCAGTGCTGTGTCCAGTTCTGGAGTCCCTAGCATCAGAAGGACACGGAGCTGTTGAACCGAATCCAGAGAAGGCCACAAAGATGATCAAGGTGCTGGAGCACCTCTCCTGTGAAGAGAGGCTGAGAGAGTTGGGGTTGTTCAGCCTGGAGAAGAGAAGGCTCTGGGGAGACCTTAAAGTACCTTAGAGTACCTGAAGGGGCTCCAGGAAAGCTGGAGAGGGAGTTTTTACAAAAACATGTAGTGATAGGGCGAGGGGGAATGGGTTCAAGAAAGTATGGGAAACTAGATTTAGACTGGATATTAGGAAGTTCTTTACTGTGTGGGTGGTAAGACACTGGAACAGGTTATCCAAAGAAGTTGTGGATGCCCCCTCCCTGGAAGTGTTAAAGTCCAGGTTGGATGGGGCTTGGAGCAACCTGATCTAGTGGGGAGGGTTGTCCTTGCTTATGGCAGGGAGACTGGAATTAGATGATCTTTAAGGTCCCTTCCAACCCAAGCCATTCGATGATGCTATGATTCTATGACAGCATGTTATGGTTTGAAAGGGGCAGGCAAAATCTTACTGGCTTTTGCTGCCAGGACCCAGTGAATGAGGGGTGGAGTTTAGGCCCCTGTTGTGAAAAGGGGTCAGAAAAAGCAATCAGAATAACCAGTAACACATTTTCAGAGCACTGTTGTGCTCACTGTCTGTGCTGCCCACCCCCTCAGCTCGGCTGGCCCACCAGCTCCAGGCTGAGTACACCCACCTGGAGGGGCAGAGATGGAAAAGTTCACCTGAGGGGGAAAGCAAACTCTTCCTGGCAGAGGTGAGAGGCGGACGGGGGGATCCTGTGAAACACCACAGCTGTGTTTTGAGAGGGACTTTTTGCCCCTGTTCTCTGCACTGGTGAGACCGCACCTTGAGTGCTGCGTCCAGTTCTGAGCACCGCTGGATAGGAAGGACATCGAGGTGCTGGAGCGAGTCCAGAGAAGGGTAATGAGGCTGGTGAGAGGTCTGGAAAACAAGAACCAGCTGAGGGAACTGGGGTTATTTAGCCTGGAGAAGAAGAGACTGAGAGGAGACCTTATTGCCCTCTACAACTACCTAAAAGGAGGTTGTAGTNAAGTTCTTTCCTGAGAGGGTGGTTGGGCACTGGAATGGGCTGCCCAGGGAGGTGGTGGAGCCACCGTCCCTGGGGGTGTTCAAAAAATGGGTTGATGAGCCACTTGAGGCCATGGTCTGATGGTCTAATGGTTAGGAATATGATGGGATAAAGGTTGGACTTGATGACCCTGGAGGTCCCTTCCAACCATAATGATTCTATGATTCTATGATTCTACAACTGAACCTGATCTGGGAATATGGAAGACAGGCAGAAGATGGGGACAACAGAGGCTCAAAGAGGTGTGTTATCATCCTTACCAATGTGGTGTAGAGAGGAACAGATGATCCAGAAAGTTTAGCTCATTTAGATTAGTGAATCTATTGTCTATTCTGCTCAGGTATTGGTTGAGACACCATCCCTGGAGGTATTTAAGACATGTAGATGTGGTGCATAGGGAGGTGGTTTAATGGTGGACTTGACAGTGTTGGGACAGCGGTTGGACTTGACGATCTCAAAGATCTTTTCCAACCAAACCAATTCAATGTATTAATCAGGAAATCTTTCTTCTACATTTGTGAACATTGTTTGACTTGGTTACAATGTGTGAGACTCTCTATTTACTACTTATCTAAACAGCCACCAGCCCTGGAGTGGGAAAAATCCCCCAGCACTGCTGGAGCATTAATGCTGCAGATGGTTAGAGGTGTATTTGTAGGTGTTGAGATATTTACAGTCGCTTGCCTTCTTCTCTTGAAACTCTTATCTCATTTGTTTATGTCCAGTCTCCCAGCACCCAATTCCCACATGTGTCCCTCAGATTCCTTATCAGCACACACACAAGGTCGTAAATCAAGTTTCTAGAAGTGTGGTGTCTGGATGTCAGATCCCACTGCCCTGAAAAATCATCTTTGGGAAGGTCTCAGCGTGTAGCTTCAGGCTCCAGCAGCCTTGCCATGCTGTGTCACTGTGTTTCCCCTGTTGCTCACCAACGCAAGAACCTTTACAGGGCTGGCAGGAAAAACATTTTCTGTATTGTCACTTGTCAGCTGCAGCTGAGAAGACTCAAGGCAAGAAAAACTCCCTCATCTTGGTGGGTGACCACATGTCCTTCAAGAATTTTGGAAGGATGTGGTCCTGAGCTGGAAGCAAATGCTCTCTCTGTCCTGTTGTAGACTTGATGGCTGGTGCTGAGCAGGTTCAACAGAGCTCAAAGCTTGGTTTTAGAATCCCATGTCCTGGAGTAATTTCAGTTCCAGAGAGCTATCAGAGGCTCAGGTTTTGTATTTCCTAAATGCCAAGACCTTCTCCTAAGGGTTATGTAGGTACAGTTATGCAGAGTTTACAAGCCAATAGCTGAGCTTACAAGACACATGAGCTGAGCTACAGGACCTGTGTGCCCATGAACTGTGGTCTGTAACAAATCCAAGGTAATTTATGTCACCTGAGCACATGGTAGGGCTGAGGTTGTGTGCTGGTACCTCACATTTGCTCCAGAAGTATCAGGCAGCTGAGAGGTGTTAATCTATTTAGAGGGGAAAGCCATCTGCCTCTCCAAGCCCTGTGTTAACAGGTCTTTCCTCAGGGAAGCACTGAAACTGCAAGGGAGCTTATTTTTACCTCTACTGACTATACTGAGAGGCTGGAGTGGGGAAAAAAGGAGCTCTTAACTTAAAAAATTCAGTTAAATATTTAAAAGTAAATGTGATGATCTGAGACCTTAGGACCTAAAAATCCTTGGGCTGAAAAAAAACTCCCTGTCCTCAGTGGCTTTGCAAGTCTTCTAGTCCTGGCTTTATTTACATATTAATTTTTTTTTACATATTTATTTACATATTAATTTTACATATTTATTTTCTTGTTTGTTTTAATTGTCTCCAGCACTAGGGAACTTATATGGAAAACCTGTAGCCAAGGTAAAGTCCGATCTCTGCTTTTGCAAGCTTTCAGGTTGGCGTGGTAGCTGAAAACTAGCTTCCCTCTAGCAACAGACAATCCAGCACATCTGCGGCCACCCATCAGGATCTTTAATGGGGTGGCTTTAAAATCAGCAGGCAACTGTACTGCCTCTCACTCAGTCTGAGTAAAGAAAAGCTGTCGCCGTTTTCTATGCTAATTTTATGGTCTTCAAAAGCCCATTTCATTTCTCCTCCTCCATATACTTCTCTCTCTTTCTCCTTCTCTCTCACTTCTCCTGTGGAGGTGCCAAAGCCTCCTCCAACCATTTGTGAGAACTGCTTGAAAACTAGAGCAGAGAATCACCCACATAACTGGGCTGGCATGAAAATATCGGAGGTAGAGACTCAAAATGACTCGAGGAGTTTCCCGGTGGCAAGGTGAAAGAAATGGGAGCCTGAAACCAATACCACCAATATCCCTGGAGTATGAGAGACCTGTCCAGCATCTTCTGACCATGACTAGTGGACTTGCTCATTAGGGAGTGGTTTCTGCATTTGTGTCTCCTGTCTTTTTAAATTTTATCTACCTGTTTTCTACTTGCCTGAGATGTGCAGTGTTCCCAGTTCTGCTTTTTTTTCCATGAAAAAACTCAACAGGGCAGACTTTCTTCCAGACATTTCCAACTGCCTGTACTGAGGATTTATAGGACGTAGCTGAATTTCTGCAGACTGAAGATACAGTAAATCTGGGGAGGGAGTTTTTACAATGGCATGTGCTGATAGAACAAGAGGAAATTCTCTCAAACTGAAAGAGAGGAGATTGAAATTGGATATTAGGAAGAAATTCTTTCCTGTGAGAGTGGTGAGACCCCAGCCCAGGTTGCCCAGAGAGTTCGTGAATGTCCCCTCCCTGGCAGTGTTGAAGGCCAGGTTGGATGGGGCTTGGAGCAAGCTGGTCTAGTGGGAGGTGTCCCTTCCCATGGTACGGGGGGTGGAACTGGATGATCTTTAAGGTGTCCCCCCCCAATCCAAATCATTTTATGATTCTATTATTCTAGAAAGAAGTTTCAAACCCATGTACCACAAGTCAAGTAGCTTAAAAAGAGGATCTAAGTGTAGTTTTAAGCCTTACATACTATCTAGTAATTAGAATCACTCCTGTACTGGATCCTCATGCTTTTTTCATTAACTACAGTCTTGAATTTGCAGTTTTGCTGAGGATGTTTTCTGTACTGCAAATGCTTGTTGGGAACCAAACTGAAATCCACCCACACTTTTGCATGGACTATCAAACTCTCCCCAATCTGTCACCTCCTGGGTATTCCCAAAGGCTGACACAGGAGGTTTCACTCTTGCCCCAGACTGAATCCCTCCCTGGCCAGGGAAATGGAAAAATCCCCATATCTCATAAACGACAGCAGGAGCTCCACAGCCCTCTTTCTCTGGGTGTTTTTGAACACAATTTGCATATTTAAATAGCCTACTTCCAGAGCTTCATGTTCTTTCCTTTTCCTCCACTAGCAGCCTGCAGTCAGAAATAAAATTAGATTTCGCCACTCAAACTGAAAATAAAGGATAGCCCATTGCCCCCAAAATTAACAGCCGGAATACTTAACACCCCAAATAACAACCTAAATTACAATTAATTAATCAGCCATAGATACTAAAGCCTAGACCCTTCAAAAGTATTTTGACTGTCTATTTACTTTAGTACCTCTGAGGAACTGAGCTGAATCCAACAACTACATTGTTATGCTCCAGTTTTAGCATTCAGTGTTTAGAGCAGGTCCTGGACAGTTGCTGCATCTGAAAGTGGAATTTTTGTCTTATTCTCTTTTTTTTTTTTTGGCATGACATGTGATCAAACTCCATTTTAGGAGACTGTTTAGACAGAGAGAAAAATTCCTAACTCTAAATTTTCCAGGAGCTTCCTGGGTGACCTGAATGGAAGAAGTGCCCTGATCCTCAGATCTAAAGACTGATATTGTGTAGGTCATGCACAACATCATGCATGTTCACCAGATGAACTAGGATCCTGTGCTTTCAAGATCCAAGAAGATCACACAGCAAAAAGCAGTCAAGAATGGAGTTGCAGTTCTAAGCTCAGGTTTTGGAAAAGCTGATAGTTCAGCTGAGCTCTCAAGAACAACTGGGCTTCCCTGTGAATGACAAAGAGTTGGGTCCCATGTCATGGACTGCTGCCTGAGACTCCTTGGGGCAGAACTTTTCCTCAGATTTAGGTATATAGAATAAAGAATCAGAGAGTAGCTTCAGTTGGAAGAGACCTTAAAGGTCATCTAGTCCAACATCCCTGCCATACCCAAGGACATCCTCCACTAGACCAGGTTGCTCAGGGCAACCTGACCTTGAGCGTTTCCAGGGATGGGGAATCCACCACTTCTTTGGGCAACCTGAACCAGTGTTTTACCACCCTCATGGTGAAGAGTTTCTTACTTATAGCTAACCTAAATCTACTCTCCTTTAGTTTAAAACTGTTACCCCTCATCCTATCACAACAGTCTCTGTTAAAAAGCCTGTCCCATCTTTCTTTTAGACTCCCTTTAGGTATTGAAAGGTGTCAATGAGGTCTCCTCAGAGCCTCCTCTTCTCCAGGCTGAACAGCCCCAACTCTCTCAGCCTTTCCTCACAGGACAGGTATTCCAGACCTCTGAACATTTTTGTGGCCCTTCTCTGGACTCATTCCAACAGGTCCATGTTCTTCCTGTGCTGAGGGCTCCAGAGCTGGACTCAGTACTCCAGGAGAGGTCTCACCAGAGCAGAGTAGATGGGTAGAATCCCCTCTGTCAGCCTGGTGCTCACAGTTCTTTTCACAGAATCACAGAATCTAAGGGGTTGGAAGGGACCTCGAAAGATCACCCAGTCCACCCCCCTGCCAGAGCAGGGTCATCTAGAGTACATCACACAGGAACGCATCCAGGCGGGTTTTGAATGTCTCCAGTGAAGGAGACTCCACAACCTCTCTGGGCAGCCTGTTCCAGTGGTCTGACAGCCTGTNCTCTCTGGGCAGCCTGTTCCAGTGCTCTGACAGCCTGTTCCAGTGCTCTGGCAGCCTGTTCCAGTGCTCTCTTTTGATGCAGCCTAGGACATGGTTGGCCTTCTGTGAGTGCACAGTGCCAGCTCATTTCCAACCTTTAATCTACTAGTACCCCCAAGTCTTTCTCAGCATGGCTGCTTTCAATCCCTTGATCCCCCAGTCGGTGTTGATATTGAGGGTTACCCTAACCTAAGTGCTCTTCTTGCACTTCTTGTTGAACCTCATGAGGTTACCCTGGGTCCACTTCTCCAGCTTGTCTAGGTCCCCCTGGATGGCATCTAGACCTTTGGGTGTGTCAACCACACAACTTAACTTGGTGCCATCTGTGAACCTGCTGAGGGTGCACTTGATTTCACTGTCTATGTCATTGATGAAGATATTAAACAATACCAACCTCAATATGAATTATGAGGGACACCACTTATCACTGGTGCCCATTTAGACATTGAGCCTTGACCACTACCGTCTGAATGCACCCATCTAACCTCACCCACTTGAGCAGTCCACCCATCAAGTCCGTATCTCTCTAGTTTAAAGAGAAGATGTCATGGGGGACTGTGTCAAAGGCCTCACAGAAGTTAGATGACTTCTGTAGCCCTCCATTTGCCCACTGATGTAGCTACTCCATTGTAGAAGGCCACCAGGTTGGTCAGGCAGGACTTGTCCTTGGTGAAGCCGTGCTGACTGTCTCAAATCACCTTCCTGTCCTCCATGTGCTTTAGCACAGCTTCTAGAAGGATCTGTTCCATTATCTTCCCAGGCACAGAGGCAAGGCTGATTTAATGCAAGAAAGACCTTGGTTACCCTAAGTTCCTTCTAAAATCAATGAGGAGAGTTGGTGCCTCAGAGCATGATTCAGCTGCCAAGACATTAGAGGCCAACCTCACCCACTCAGATGGACTGAGAAAGGGAAGGGCTGAACACACACAGAACTAATCTGCTGTCAGAGGGTCTGGGTGGCATCTGCCCACCCATCACTGCAAGGATGATAGGATGAACCTCTTACTATGAGCACAAGTGGTTTTCATCACAGTGACTTTATGACCACACAATAGCTGCCTGTTGATGGCACAGTGCAGCTACACCTCCACGAGGTCTGCACTGCAGCATGAACCAAGCGTTAATGTCTTTATGCCTGGAGTAGTAATCGCAGGATTATTGCTCCCATGGCATGCAAATAATAATCCTTTCTTTTCTTCATCTTGTAGTTGTCATGCAATTTAGAAAATTAATCCTCAGGGCTGGCAATGTCTTTTAGTGTCTATATGTGCTGTCTGCCTCTATCTCTGCCGTGGATGACTCTCTCTGTCAGATCTCAAAGTACTTTCCAAAGTGAATCTGGAGCACTTTGTCCAATTTTCTGATGGGTGAAAGTGAGGCATGGATAAAAGAATTGCCTTCTCCTCAAGCTAGCTATTGGCAGAGCAAGGGACAAAGCAGACATGAAGTAATGAGCCCATATATTACATTAGGTCCTACAAAAATGTGAAAAGAAAACAATAGCAGAAGCACTCTGTGGGAATGCAAACAATCACAAAAACAATCAGCAATGTGGATTAGGCAATTGTGGGGCCATGCATGCCTTACCCCATGATCTTTTCATCAGGGCAGCTATACTGACACTGCAGCAGTGAGTCACAGTGATTGCAAATCAGAAGTCTGGGGCCTCCTGTCAGACCCCATAAAACCCAACTGAGCAAGCACTGCAGATGCAATAATCTCTGGTGTGACCTCTGCACTCAGTAGCTTCAGTGGGAACTTTCCCAGGTGTACTGACAGACCTGGCCATAATTCTACTGTGACCACACATCTTGCAGGGGTTTTTTCCAGCTTATAATTTTATTCCTTTTATTTGTTTTCTCTCTCTGGAGGAAGGGATATTCATAGAATCACAGAACAGTGTGGATTAGAAGGGACCTTACAGATCACCCAGTCCCAACCCCCCTTGCCATGGGCAGGGACACCTTCCACTAGACCAGGCTGTTCCAAGCCCCATCCAACCTGGTCTTCAACACTGCCAGGGAGGGGCAGCCACAGCATCTCTGGGCAACCCGGGCCAGGGCCTCACCACCCTCACAGCAAAGAATTTCTTCCTAATATCCAATCTAAATCTCCTCTCTTTCAGTTTAAACATGTTCCCCCATGGTCTTCTCACTCCATGCCCTCGCCAAAAGTCCCTCTCCAGCTTTCCCAGAGCCCCTTCAGGCACTGGAAGGTTCTCTAAGGTCTCCCCAGAGCTTTCTTTTCTCCAGGTTGAACAACCCCAACTCCCTCAGCCTGTCTTCACAGCAGAGGTGGCAAGAGAAGTGCAGCTCCTGTTGAGGATTTCCCATTGACTGAGCTGCCTGATTTTTCAGTGCAGCCTCCTGCATCTCAGCAACAGTGAGATGCATCTCTGGTGCTGTGTGTTCAGGGTGGATGTGTGCAGACCCATCCACATGAGCTATTTCAGTGGGAAAGATGGAGAGAAGTTTCAAGGGAATGGGGGAGAAGGACAGCAGCAGCAAATTGGGACTGATGGCATTAAGAGACAGAAATCACTGGCAAAAGCAGAAAATCAGAACTGAAGGGCACTGGCAGAGCTGTGAGCGTTTGTGGGGGAGAGCTGCAGGCTGGGGCAGCACTGTGCAGGGGCTCGGGAAGTTATTATCAGGATCCAACATGTGCTGATTGATTAATGTGGGGGCCCCGGTGCCGAAGGGACACGAACAGTGGTGAGAGGAGGGAGCTGCACGTGTGTGGGCTGGTGCTGGCAGGGCAGCTGCCCCCACACTGCCTGCCACCCACCACCGTTATTCATCCTGCACCTTCCCTCGCCTCCCCGTGAGCAAGCACCACTGAACATGGGGCTGTTTTTAACCCTTCTTTGAGCCAAACAGAGGGAAACGGGACAACTTTTGGCACTGAGGCTGGAGTTGAAGCTGTTTGAGCTGAGAGGGGACCAGGTGGTTGGGAGAAGGAGCAGGCAAATAAACTGGTGTCATCACTTCTGGCATCACTGCACTATGGTCTCTGGGGTTTTCCCTATGTCCTGCAGTGTAAACGTGAGGGTCTGACTGCTAGCATCAGCAGGAGTGGGTCCAAAGGAAGACCATGAACATGATGATCTCCCCAATTGCTAATGACAGGATGAGAAGAGATGGCCTCAAGTCACTCCAGGGGAAGTTTAGGTTGGAGATTAGGAAGAAGTTCTTTACTGAGAGGGTGGTTGGGCACTGGAATGGGCTGCCCAGGGAGGTGGTGGAGTCACCGTCCCTGGGGGTGTTCAAAAA
>VZRW01000735.1:210298-246164 GCA_013398125.1 Aegotheles bennettii
GGCCATGGTCTAATGTTCTAATGGTTAGGAATATGATGGGATAAAGGTTGGACTTGATGACCCTGGAGGTCCCTTCCAACCATAATGATTCCATGATTCTATGATTCTATGATAATAAAAAACTCCTTGAAGAGCATCCAAATATGAAACTACCTGCTTTGGTCCATGCAGTGCCTGAGCCACAAATCTGGACTTTAGGAGAGTATTTGGTGATATAACACTGCATTCTTTTTTCTGTTATCAGACTCTTCTATAGGCATTAACTCATGGAAAGTGTTGCAGGCTGGGTTTTGAGCTATATGTTCTTCTGTACATTTTCTCTGGTGCCTCCTTATACTCATGCCCTGGCTTCTTGAGACACCAGGAAAGTGTCATCCTGTTAAACCATGTTGGCATGATGGGCAGAGATATGCTGGAGGTGACATTTCATGCCATCAACAGACTGATCTACCACTCCCACACAGGTGTTTCAGTCTTTGTTCCTATCAAACAGATGACAGGAGATCCCTCTGTCCCCACTTTCTGTCCTCTCATTCTTCCAGATTTTCTATCACTCAAGGCTGATCTGCATATGCTTTTCAAAATATCCAATTGACATCAGCCAGATGTAGCTTTAAGAATTTTTTTGTGCTATATCCATGCAGAAAGCTACCATTGAATGCTTATTCCAATGGCTGACATCCCATGCCATAGCAAAAGGCATAAATCTGGCCCTTGTGGGCCAGTGTAAGTTCATCACCCCTTGCTGAATGGACTTTTTTTTCTTTTAAATGAGGTTCAGTGCATCAACCAGGTGGAGGTGTAGAGAGGTGACCTTTTCCACCTAACTCAGCACATCAGATTTGCCATAAATCTTATTTTACATTGCAGACTTCCTGGCACCAAACTATGCCACTGTTGGGATTTTGTCCTATTTCTTCACCCTTAATGCAGCTATCTGCACCAGGGGAGTGATGGATAGCTGCAGGGTCGAGATGCTACTGCTTTTCATATACTGACTTGGCTCTGATGTGTCAAATAAAGTACATGTTCCGTCCTTTAAGCTTCTTGATTTTTTTCTGTCTCATTACACTGAGCAGGCATCTGGTTTACTTGAAAAGCATTTTTAGTGATTATCTCTATTTTGTTGTCACTATTTTCTCTTCTCTCTTTCTTTCCCAGGCTTTTCTGAAAATGATCTCATTAAGAACATGGAACTCCTGTTTCTGAAAAAGGTTCCTTGAGGTTTGCAAAGGTCTCCCAGCAGGAAGGTTGCTTGCCTCCATTTTCCCTGCAGTTCAGCAGACCCCCAAGTGAGCCCATTAGTAAAAAAGGACTGCTGGAAATATTTCTACAAAAATATGCAACAGCACTGGCTCTGAAATGTAAAGCTCTGGTAGGCAAGAAACTATGTTTGCAAACCTCATCTTTGATGGTAGTTTAATATGCTGGGGAAAGAATGAGATAATGGCACAAGAGGGACTGTGGGTGCCTGCTACCTACCTCAATAGCTGTGAGGGGATGTGCTAAAGGGGATGGAATATGAGGCCTGAGAAAACTCAATTGTTATTCTGGAGAGATAAATGCATCTTTGAAAAACAGAGTTAATGAAGCCAGGCTGCCAAACTGTGCCTCGCTCTGTATGTCTGATGTCTAAAAGATGCTGAGATTGTTAGCCCATCCTTCAGGGGGTGGGGAGGATCACTAGAGCTTCTTTAAAATTTTCATTTAAGGTTTGGCTCTTAGGAATCCAGGCTATGAATAACAACATTGCTGCTCTTCCATGCAGTATCCCTGTGCTTGAAGCATGTGCCTTGGATGGAGGGATGCAGGCTGTGCTTCTTCTGTCCTTTAAAAGAAATTACCTGGATCCAGGTGAAAACTTTTCTATCTTGCCTGTAGTGAAATATCCATGTACTCACTAGTAGGGACACACATCAAGAACAAACTCAAGACTTGGTATTTAAGTTCTCCCCTAGTCTGAATCTCTTTTTGCTGGGAAAACTAAGTTTCAATGTTTATTTTATTAAGTCTGTTATAAAAAGAAACAGACCTGAGAGGTCTTGAAAGTATTTCACTCGAGTGGTTGAGCAATTTGGAAAAAACAGAGGTCTGTGTTCATCAAAATCTTATTTCCAGTAAGGCAAAGGAAGATATTTGAGGCAGAGATTTCTAACCTTTGTGGGGTACCTCAGCTACTGTGCAAAATCATAAAATTGTTCACTCAACACTGACAATTCCACCACTAAACCATGTTCCTCAGCACCACATCTACACGGCTTTCAAATACCTTTGGGGATGGTGACTCCACCACTGCCTTGGGCAGCCTGTGCCAGTGCCTGACAACCTTTTGGCTGACAAAATTTTTCCTAATATCCAATATAAACCTCCCCTGGCACAACTTGAGGCCATTTCCTCTTGTTCTATCACTTGTTACTTGGGAGAAGAGACCAACCTCATCTCTCTCCAACCTCCTTTCAGGGAGTTGCAGAGAGCGACAAGATCTGCCCTCAGCCTCCTTTTCTCCAGTTTAAACACTCCCAGTTCCCTCAGCCACTCATAGTAAGACGTGCTCCAGACCCTTCACCAGCTTTGTTTCTCTTCTTTGAACACACTCCAGAAGTCCTTGTGGTGAAGGGCTCAAAAATGAACACAATATTTAAGCACTCACCAGTGCTTAATACAGTGGGACCATCCCTGCCCTAGTGCTGCTGGCCATCTCTTTAGTCGTGTCCTACATGGACTCAGGCTGACCAGACAGCAGGAGAATGCTTAGTGTGAGAGTTTTTTCTTGGAGCTAAGCACTGAGAGATACAAGTCTTGACCTAAATTAGTTTTGTGTCAATTACTGAATATTACAATCCTGCAGTTATGCTCAGTTGCAAAGTCCCATTGCTTTTCCCAGGCTTAATAATATTTGCAGATCCCGTCCTGCCTCCACAAACTCACAATGCACTATGCTTTCCCTAGGTCTTTCTTTCAAGATGGATCGCCTACTGCCATTTCGACCCATCAAAACTTCATTTTTGGAAAGATAAACCAAATGGAATCATTTTTTTAAATAACTGTCAATAAACCAGAGCAATAAAATGAGTACTTAAGAGGCAGAAAAACAGCACCAAGAAAACCCTTGTAAAAATAATAATGCGTGGGGGTATGTAGGTATATTTGTAAGGCAGTAATACACAAACCAGGTGCCATGCTACCTCATTAGCAAGCCACTTCTTCTTGCCAAACAGGGTTTGGTGAGATTCCCTGAGAGGTTTCCCAGAAACTCAGAAAATTAGTAGTAAACAACCCTTCTTGGGGGTTGGGAAATATTTTTTTGACTTTACCAAGCGTCCCAGCCCCCTTCTGAAGTTTCTCTCTGTTGTGCAAAACATCTAGAAGTTATTGGGAGAAAAATTAGGGAAGAAAGGAGGGGGAATGAGATAAGTATAAACAGAATCTAGAAGTTATTGGGAGAAAAATTAGGGAAGAAAGGAGGGGGAATGAGATAAGTATAAACAGAATCTACAATAATCAGCTTCACATTGAAAATCGTAAGTATGATTGCTTGGACAGTGATGGTATCTTGATGCATAAATGGGTTTGTTACTTAACTCTGGTGATTCATGCTGTCAAGCACAGGGATGAGGCAGCTGCCAAATCCGAGGCTGCGAAGGAATTTTCTCTCCCAGAACAGATTGGTAGGGAATTTGCAAAGCTGAGGAGTCAATAAAAAGGGCCAGATATTGACATGTTAAACAGAGGGAACATCCCAGAGCACAGCAGTACTGTCACATTCCAACCTCATGGTGCCAAGAATGTCCCCAAAATCAGTGGACAACATTTTAGTCCTTTCTTCCACAGCTCCAGTAGACCTGAAAGGGTTGACTTTGAGGGACTAGGTGAGTTAGACTACTTTCCTATTTCTTATGGATGAAGACTGGGGAAATGGATCTTTCCTTATTTTCCACATCATCTATTTAATCCATGTTTCCAAATAAAGCCTAACTGAAGCTATATGAGGTTTAGCTGCTGTGTGTTTGAGGTAAAGTTGTTGGGGTTTTTTATTTTTAAAGAGAGTCTAAAGAATATATTCCAGCTGCCTGGAAAGAAAGAGCCAGAAATAAAAAGAGAACAAAGGAAAACAGTGGAGATACTTAATTGAGATAATTTCAGCTGTTCTAAATGCCACAGGTGATCTGCACAAATATTTGGAGAGAGGAAATGAGGAAAAAAGAAAGAAAAGTTCTGTGCTGGCAGTTCAGTCCCCAAATTAGGAGGAGGAAGGTGTCTTTTCAGACATCAAGCAGGACCCTGCCTGGTAGCTCTTGGGTAGTTGCTTTTTGAGACTCCATGGTCTCTACCTGACCATAATACAAACTCATCCAGACCTAAGAGGGCCTGATGGGGAAAGCCTCTGTTTCAGGCAAAGAATCAAGGCACTCTCAAGGTGGGTGAACAGGGTTGGTCAGCCTGGATGATGTGAATTCAGATCCCTTCTTGATCTGGACCCTTGTGTCCTAGATGAACACCTGATGAGGCACTTCTGGGTCGGGAGAAAGCTCACTCCTTGTGGGATCCCTATGCTTTGTGTGTGACTGAAGCAGGAAGATGGTGTTAGTTTTCTTAGAGATATGAGATGCATGACCTGGAGGATATATTCTGAGCTATACCTTGGTCTGGCCTGACGGATGCTTGATTGGTTATCCAGAATGGTAAAGCTCTTGTAGAAGATGCCAGGCTAGTTAGCCGTGTGGAGGCTGGAACAGTTCAGATGTGGAAAAATCACAATTCATGCCTTAGTTAGAAGAAAGATGCTGTGAACGTGGTTTTCCACAGTTCCTAGGAAGGACATCCTACCCCATGACTCTTCTGGACAATGACAGCCTCCTTGTTAATAACATAAGTGGTAAACATGCTTTTAAGACCCCCTGTGCCTGGAACTAAAGCTTTGGGTGAAGGCTGGTCTTCAGTCAGCTTTCCACACGACTTCTGGCAGGAACATGGGGGTACCCTGACGAGATGACATTGCCCTCACAAGACTTGACATAGCAGACAGACGATGGACATCTATCCCATGCAAAACTTGGGAGGGAGTTTTAAGGGTTTAGAGAGAAAGCAGTGGATGGGAACCCAAATCTCAGGGTTTCCCCCTCCTTCACAAACTCCTTAAGCATCAGCATCACTTGAGAGAGCCTTCCAGGCTCTGAGCAAAGCAGCACCGCAGGCACCCTCTCCTCCTCCCTGATGCAGAGCCTGGGGAGGAGGAAAGATGGCTGTAACCCTCTGCTGAGGCAGGCACCACATTTGGGGAGCTGTGCACACAGCATCCCTATTTTAGCAATGCCCCGGGCGTGCTGCCCTGGCCCATTTTTACCCCTTGCAAAGCTCATCTGGCAGATTGTCTCCCTTCTCCGTTTGCAAGCAGGTGGGGGAAAGGCAGGAGAGTGCAGCAGATCTGTTCACTGCACACACACACTGCTCATCCCTCTTGTCTTCCCATCTCCCTGCTCCTACTCACCCCTTCTCCCCCACACACCCACCCACCTCGGTGTCTCATTCAGGGATGGCTTTAGGTAGCCATAGGGATGGGTACTAACCTCTGCCAGGCTTCTTCTTAAGGAACCCGTTAATATGGAGCTGCTGCCTTTCCCTCCCCTTCCTCCCAGCAGCCAACCCCGACTGCTGAAAAACAGAAGGTGGGGGTGTGTGGTGGGAAATCCAGGACTCCGTGTCCTCCCTCACAGCGTGGGCTGGGGTTTCTTGGAGAAGGTCAGAGTTCAGGCCACCCTCTGTGTGAAGCGGGGAGAAATGACAGCGATCAGCAGAGAAGCGTTGACTCAGTTGGTTGGACACCCCTGCATATCCCCCAAGATCCTTCCCTCTCTCTGTTGCAACATTCCTGCGGGGACCCATGGAGAGCTAAATCCTATTGTACTGGGAGAGTCCCGCCAGCATCCTCCTGTCTGCAATTAGGAGTCCAGCAACAAGGCAGTGCTGCCCATCCCGTCCCTGTAGCCCTATAGCAGGACCATCTCTCCCCAGGTCATGACTGAGGGACATTCAAAAATCATTCTGTCCTTAAGGACCTTGTACTAAAATCAGGCATACATACAATTGCTGCTTCTGATTTTTCTTTTTTTTCCCCTTTTTATTTTTTTTTGTTCACAATTTGGACCTTACAAAGCTTGAACAGATCTATGGGGACAAATGTTCCCTTCTCAGCAGTCTTTTTTCCAGCTAGGACCAGCCCTCCTGAGACACAACCTCCACGAGGAGCAGGCAGATTGAGTAAATTCCCACCATAATGTGGGGACACACTAGCAAGGAAAAGACTGGTGTCAGGATCACTTCTCTCCCAGACTTATGCTTCTTATTCCTCTGTCCTTAAAGGGTGTCTCCTTCCCTGTCCTTGTCCTCTTCAAGCTGTGCCAGAGCAGACTGCACCTCATGTGGGACCTGTAGCTCCTGTCCCATGCGCTTCCCAGGTATCAAGCTCTAAATAAGACCTACACACCTCCACTTAACACCCCCATTTTTTTTGATGCTCCCAAATACCTTTCTCAGTGCAGAAATATGGAGCCTCTGAAGTGCTTTGCTCCCACAAACCTGGTGATCTCCAGCCTGAGACCACCAAGCCATGGGGGTAGTGATGTACCAAGGAGCTGTGGCACAGTAACAAAGTTCTTTTAGGGTAAGAGGAAGCTCCTAGAGAGCTTTACACAGCAACTCACTCCCCCCCAGCTACTGCTAACCCTGTTTTAATATGTTTTTTAGTGATGTTTAGGGCCTCATACATTTGGAAAGAAGAAATCAGTACAGTCTACTGCTTGTTCCTCTGGTTCTGCTCAACTCCCCTGCTGTCCCTAATTACCCATCTCTCATTTACAGGGACTTAAGTAATGGAAATGAAAAATCTGGTTGAATTAGGCTGGGATTAGGATGCACTGAACGAGGCTTCCTTCCCTTCAGAAGTGACCTAACATTACCCTTTCTGCTATTAGTGATGCAGATTCCCCATTACCATGTGAGGCAGATGCTCAGTTGTTATCTCGAGCCAAGGGGACACAGCTCCTGCACTGACTCAAGCTGTGGCTCCCCATGGCTAGGAGAGATAAGCAATGGAAAGCAAGGATGCTCAGGGGAAAACAGCAATGCCTGGGGGAGAAGGAAAAAAGATAAATAGCTTAGAAGAAGGAGAAGCAAAAGGAAAAAGTTGAAAAAAGGTAAATTGAGTAACCACTGAGTGATATAGTTTCTAAAATAGGTGTGTGGTGGCCTAGTTTATGGCTTCATGGTAATGATGGCTGTGAAAGCAGATAGCTGAGAATTGGCAGACGTCAGCGTACAGAGCACTGGAGAAATGAATTTGGCTGGTAACAGCAGCCTCATGTCACACTGTGACCGTGGAAAGACCCTGTGTCCATTTGGTGCTCCTTGCTGGAGCTCACTGCAAAGAGCCAGACACACATTCCTATGAAGAGAGAGGCAAAGAAGTTGTGGATGACCCCTCCCTGGAAGTGTTTAAGGACAGAACAGATGGAGCTTTGAGCAGCCTGATCTAGTGGAAGCTGTCCCTGCCCATGGCAGAGGGGTTGGAACTATATGGTCCTTAATGTCCCTTCCAACCCAAACCATTCTGTGGGTCTATGATGTTCATGGTCTATGGGTGAGGAAATCACTGCCCAAACATTACAAGGAACAAACAAATAAGCAAACAATGTCCACAAAATGAGTTGAAATTATGAATTTAGTGTTTCCTTTACCTTTAGAAATCTCTCAGCACTAAGGAGACCTAGGTTGAAACCCCAGTGCCAAAGAAAGCAAAGCATGGCTTCAAACCTGCCTGGAATGTTGTCCAAAGACACCTACGTAGCCGAATCCTAACCAGGCTAGGATAGGCAGTTTTGAAAATGCTTTGGGATTTCAGTCTGAATTGGGATAATAAAGAATTTGGCGGGGTTTATGTGTGCCTGAAGAGAGAAAAACTACCCATCTATTCAACCAGGCAATAACTGATCCATGGCTCAAGCAGAGAAGAGTATTTTTGGATTAACAGAAGGATAAACTATACTCATTGCAGATGAAGGGATCTGGACCTGAAAACAGAAAAAAATCCTGCTAGCCTGTTCTTATTATGAATCTGGAGATCTCTAAGCCAGGCATCAGCCAGAGGGAAATTAATAGAGAATCTGAGAATTAAGTTAGCATCGTGGTGTCCAAACAAATATTGTTTTTGTTGCTGTGGAACATCTCAGAGGGTATCTACAATACTATGTGCAAGGAGGCTTCTGCATTCCTTCCAAATCTGGATCTGCTTTGTCGGATCATTCCTTAGCTTTCTCCTCCTTAGTATTTCCCCTCAATGGAACAGAGCTGTTGCCACTCATAGGAGGGGTAGGATTATGTGATGTGATGGGGAAAAGGGGCTGAGTGGATTCTCCATGGGATTGGGACTGCCTGTGAACAGTATTTTCTGTTATGGTCACAGGAATCATAGAATCATAGAATCATTATGGTTGGAAGGGGCCTCCAGGGTCATCAAGTCCAACCTTTATCCCATCATATTCCTAACCATTGGACCATTAGACCATGGCCTCAAGTGCCTCATCAACCCATTTTTTGAACCCCTCCGGGGACGGTGACTCCACCACCTCCCTGGGCAGCCCATTCCAGTGCCCAACCACCCTCTCAGGAAAGAACTTCTTCCTAATCTCCAACCTAAACTTCCCCTGATGGAACTTGAGGCCATTTCCTCTTGTCCTGTCATTAACAATTTGGGAGAAGAGACCAACACCAGCCTCACTACAACCTCCTTTTGGGTAGTTGTAGAGGGCAATAAGGTCTCCTCTCAGTCTCCTCTTCTCCAGGCTCAATGACTCCAGTTCCCTCAAGTGGTCTCCGTAAGGCTTTTTTTCCAGACCTCTCACCAGCCTCCCATGAGCCAGTCTAGCTTCACTGTTAGAAATCCAAGCTCCCACCACCCCTAATGTCTTTCCCACATGCCCTAATCCAGGAGAAAAAATTCTGTGTAGGTGCTGACAAAGTGGGGACTTAACACATCCTTACCCATGGGAACACATGTGTCTGAGGAGCAAGTAAGCTATGGGGCAGTCTGAACCACTCACTCCTCATCATGTGAGTGGCTGGTACTGCCAAAGATGTGGCTGCACAGTTTCTCCTGGCTCACCACATGATCAAGGGTATGATCTGACAGCCCAGCAATCTGGACAATGTGAATTTTCCCAGTGCTCCTCTACCATCACTGCTGGACCTCATCTCATCCTACCATGAGGGTGTTAACATAAAATTCATATAGAAAGGGTAAAGGAGAGCCAGGGCTCCTTCGGACAGAGGGACTGGCTGCGTAGAGCATAGATAGTTCTTACAGAGGCATGGGTGCAACATCCTGACAGATGGTGAGGAGCACAGTTCTCCTGGACTGGTGAGATTCCATCAGCCCAGGCACTCTGGGAGATGAACCAGGGCTATGAGCTTCACAGCCACCCCACCACTTTTCCTTATTTAGCAGACCTGTGATTTACAGTGCTTACTGCTGAGGAGGAGTAAAAATCCACTAAATTCAGAAACTTTTACTAGAACACTTAGAGGGGCACCCTGAAGGGAAAAAGAGTGTGTGACCAGGTTTAGCTCTCAGCCCTGTGACATAAATGCAGATGAATTCTCATAGACCATGTATGAATCAGCCCCTTCAACATAGAATCATGGAATCATGGAATCACTGAACCATAGAAACATAGAATCATAGAATGGTTTGGGTTGGAAAGGACCTTAAAGATCATCAAGTTCCAACACTCCTGACATGGGCAGGGACACCACCTACTAGACCAGGTTGCTCCAAGCCTCATCCAACCTGGCCTTGAACACTGCCAGGGGGGCAAAACCACAGCTTCTCTGGGCAACCTGTGCCAGTGTCTCACCACCCTCAGGAGAAAAAGTTTCTCCTAATATCTAATCTAAATCTTCCCTCTTTCACTTTGAACCCATTCCCCCCCACCCTATCCCATCATTCCATGCCCTTGTAAAAAGTCCCTTTCCAACTTTCCTGGAGCCCCTTAAGGTACTGGAAGGTGCTCCAAGGTCTCCCTGGAGCCTTCTCTTCTCCAGGCTGAACAATCTCAACTCTCTCAGCCTGTCTCCATAACAGAGGTGCCTGATCATCTTTGTGGCCTCCTCTGGACTTGCTCCAATAGCTCCAATGGAGCTTGCTTGTTTTGTTAGCAACGAAAGTACTCTATCAGCCCATCAGCGATGTGCATGGGAGGAAAATGAAGTTCATTTGGAGATGAGTTGACTTCATGAGGGGTCGTAACAGACAACATCAGAGTTCAGGTTCCTGCCAAGAAAAATACTGACATCTCCTTTGACTTTCTTGGTTTAGCCTCAGACAGGCTTGAGGAGACAAACGCAGCACAAGAAGTTGCTCATTAACATTTTGTCTCCCCAGTGAGGAAATGAAAACAACAAATGTCCCATTAAATAAAGGGAAGAAAAAAACATATAAAATACAGAAGATATTTTTAGCCTGAAAACAAAGCACTCTGTCTTCCCCACAAAGTAAGGCTTTTCAGCTGAAAAGAAAAAAAGGAGAGAACTTGCAGGCTCCTCCGCAGCAGAAGGAGTGGCACTGATAATGATAATAATTATTATTATTGTTAATATTGATAGGGGGCTGCCCTGAGTTTCTCGCTTGCTTCCCTACCCTCCCAGCACACGACATGTGGGCCCCAGCCCTGGAGGACAATGGGTGGCCAGGAACAATGCAGGCACTGACGTGAACCGTGTTTTGAATGCAAAACTCTGCATTCTGAGTGCCAGCTTCAATGCAATGAAGTGTTCCGCTGCTGGGGATGGATGAATAGAGACTTATGGTGTAAATTAGATGTGTTATTTTTTATTTTATTTTTTTAAAATAAATTAAAAAGCCTAACACCTTGGTTTCTCTTAATTTCATTCCCTTCTTGAGGATTTTGTTACCAAACAAATGACTGGCCAGCATTGTCTGGTAACCTATAGGAGACTCAATAGGGATTGAAAGGCTGTGGAGGTGGAGGGGAAGCATTGTGGGGTTTGTGTTATTTTTTTCTTTTCTTTTTTCTTGCAGGCGGAGGAAGCAATTCTAGAAGTGAAAGGGAAAATTCTAGCACAGCAGATATAGCAGATATCACAGAAAATCCCTTTCTTACCAGTAGAAGACATTAATTCCTGCAAGAGTATGGGATTAATTGCACACCAGCCTTCAAACTTCTAACTTTAGACACTTCATAGAGTCCTTGGTGAAAGATGAGGTCCTCTAGATAGCGATTCAGAGAAGCAAAGCAATGCACATGACAATGCATAATTGGGGAGGGACCCTGGCATCACAGCAGGGTAATACAGCATCTAGCAGAGCTCTTCTGAGCATAAACCGCTAAAAGACAGCAAAACTCAGCTGCACCAGAAACTTTCTGAAGCCCTGGAATCTCCCCCATCTCGCTCACCCACCAGGTTCATCTGGCTCACAGCTCAGGCTCATCTCCAACAAGTGGCATGTCTTGCCATAAGGTGGATCTGAGCAAAACACTCATCGGGATGAGGTGGTGAAAGAGATGTCAACCAAAAAGAAAAACCCCAGACCTCATCAAGTTTGCTCTAAGGCGAGGTGCAGCGAAACCCCACATCTCGAATGGCTGTGAAGGGTGAGTGCCACCTGGCTCTGGGTGCATCGTGTCCTCTGCCAGTGCTGGCTATGACTCAGTGTCCCTTTCAGCTGTCCCCCCCCTCCCTACAGAGGGGTTTTCTGTTGCTGCTCGCTGCCGCATGCTCCTTTTGTCTGACTGTAATTACTCTGTTGGTTTTTCTCTCTCTCCATTTTTCCAGGTCTGACCCTAAATCTACTGTGTTTTAAAACTGTTCGGGAAGCTGCAGAGAGACAACCCACGTTGACACCATCCCTGCTGAGCTATGAGATGCAGCTTTTGCTGTTTTCTCTCTGTTCCTTGCTCCTGCTTGGCTGTTTTGGAGGAAATTACCTCTGCTCACTGATCATCCCTTTTATTCCTCCCTCATACCCACTTCTCACCTCCCTTTCTGCTCTTCTTGCCCTTCTCCTGTCTTGGACCTCCTGTGGCCACCCAGAAGACCACATGCCCTGCGGTATCCTCTGTTCATCGCATTGCTGGCTCCCTTGAGGCCAGGCAGCTAATTTCAACAGAAGTCTGGATGCCTCTTTCAAAGCCCTGGGATAAATCTGCTGTGGCTATGAGATCCTCCCTACCCAGCTTACCCCAATCCTTGGCTCTTGTCCTTCTGTGCCCGTCTGCCTCTCTGTGCCCGGAAATTGTCTGTCTGCCTCAAATTGCCTCTCCCCATCAGCTCCCAGCACTCTACATCTCCCTCCTCCCTCTCCTTCCGGCTCCCCTTTCTCCTCCTCCTCTACCCACGCACCTTACTTTAATTAGAAATACAATGAAAATGCTTATCACTATGTCTTAATCAGCAAGTCATTCCTCAGCAGGTCCAGAAGGAAAAACCCCGTTCCTCCTCGCCTCTCCTGTCTCCCCCACCACCTCCACAGAGGAAGAGCACACGCACTAGGAGGAGAGCTCAGTGACCTAGATAATCTGGATTAAAGGGCCAACATAAATCTGATGATACTCAATGAGGACAAATGCTGTGCCTGGGAAGAAAGAGTCCCTGGCAGCAACTGACTAGCTGGGGCTGAGAAATGGACCTACAGGTTGGACTTGATGACCCTGGAGGTTCATTCCAACCATAATGATTCTATGATTCTAGGTGCTGGGCAACAACAGGCTGAGCATCATCAAGCAGTGTGTCCTGGCAGCACAAAAAGGTATCCTGGACTGTGGGAGCATGAACAGAGTCAGGAGATCAACGGAAGTGATTATCCCCCTCTAGTCATGTTGCATTAGACCATATCTAGCTACTGCAACCAGGTTTAAGTCCCTTAATACAAGACATTGATCATCTGGAAATTAGTTCAGCAGAGGCCATTGAGATGGTCAGGGCTAAAGCACCCACCTGGTGCCTGGTGTGGGGCTAGGGCTGGTCCACCCTGGAGAAGCTATAGTTTTGGAGGGACCTAGAGCAGTTCCTCCTACCTATGGGGGGGTTATCAAGCCAGGCATTTCACAGAGATGGCTGGTGGGAGGACAGGAGACATTGGGTGTAAATTGAAACAAGACATATAGTCTGGATATAAGGAAAAAGGTTTTCCCTCTGAGGACAGTCATGCAATGGAGAAGGTTGCCCAAAGAGGGTTGTGAAACTCCTATCTCTGGGATTTTCAATGTCTGAAACCTGAACCATCTCATCTGACCCAGCAGCTGAATTAAAGCAGGAGGTTGAGCCAGAAACCTCTTGAGGTCTGCTCCTTCCAGCCTTAATAATCCTGACACCCTATGGCCAGACCTAAGTGCCAAATGAGGCCATTCAGACTTTGATGAATCCACACACACTGAAAACTAAGGGAAAAGAAGAGAGGGGCAGCAGGGGCTGGAAAGACACAAATTTGGTGTAGATTTTACAGCCACTTCATCCCAGACTGTGGCATTTGATGGGAAAAGGTAAGGTTGAAATCAGATCATCTTGCGAAGTTAAATCTAGTCTACAACCTGTCCCTATCCACTGGTGATCTCCTAAGGGTCATTTCTGGGAATCTTGGTTGAAAAGCCCTCTGAAGAATAACTTTGCATTAATCCAGAGATACACAGATAGCACAGACTCTCCCAGTTCCTGTGATCTCTTACTGGTAAAGCAGATTGAAAGTGGGCTCTCTAGAGTATCTGCAGTAGACTGCAGCACAAAACACAGATGCACAAAAAATTCATGCTTAGGAAAGCTGAGTGAAAGTGGAAAAGTTAGCAAGGCAGAGGACATAGCTCTCTGCCAGTCATGTCACCATCATATGTGTGTGGGATAACCCTAACCCAGGGTCTGCTTGGTTAGGAGCCCTGATTTACATCCTCAGGCTTTTGTCCCCTTCCCTACTCACTGACACTCTTCACTTTCAGCCAAACCATGCAGCCCTTCTATGTCAGCTTGCTGCTGCCCTAAATAACCCTCCTGTTTCCCCCGAGAGCCACATGGCAGAAGTGTTTGTCCATGTGCCATTGCCTGGTAGGGAACAGACATGGATACTGGGGGCACAAGGGGATCCTGACCCCTGTTCCTCATGCCCTTCAGCTTCACCACCACCAGTTTGCTCCAAGGGGACTCTTTTTTAACCAAATGTATGGGGTCACTGAGACCTCCTTTCAGCAGGACTTCACTGAAAAATCCTCTGTCTCCTTTGCATTTTGCTCTTACCAGGCTGGCTGCAGTCCCACCAGGAAACACATGGCCACAAGCCACATGAGTAGGGATCCTCCTTAAGCCTCCCTGGCACACTGCCCATCACCCCGAGCAGAGGCAAAGGCACCTTCCCACTGCCAACAGGCTTGAAATCGGTTTTTTAGGTAATATTGATGAATCAGCATCCCACTGCCTCCGGCCACTCTTACTGGGAGCGGATGAGAAGCCCCGGATGTCCTCAGCATCTCGCCAAGGGTGTTCCGGCAGGGAACTCTCTCGGATTAGGGAATCCTTTATCTCTGGCTTATATAAGACCCGGGGACTCCTTTTATGGTTGGCTTTTCCTGCTTTGTCAAGAGGAAAGAACAAATGTAGCTTCATCTGTGCCTGTGGGTTGGCTCACTGATTAACCATCTGATTCAAGCTAAGTACGGAACAGGCTTTTGATGGGCAGATTTAATTTGGTGTAAAACCCAGGATGTCGTCCCCCTCCCTTATTGAATATTCCCAAGATAGTGGTTGCTCTGCTGCAATTAATTAATAGGGATGACCCCCACCTACCAACGCTTTAGAAAGTCCGGAGCGCTCCACTTTGTGCTGAAGTGGCTCCTTTGAGTGTTTCCCCCTCTCTTTCCCCCCTCCTCTTTTCTTTTCTCTTTTTTTTCTCTCCTTTTTTTTTTTTCCTTTTCCTGCTGATTTACTGCCATTTCCAAGCCTTTGCATTAGGACTGAGCTCACCGTGTGTGTGGACGCATGGGAGTGCGCGCGGGGGGCCCGTGGGTGTCTCTCTTGGTGTGACACACCAAATTCCTCCTCATCTCCCCCTCTGCGAGTCCTGTCAGGGGAAGCATGCTAATGATGACCTTGCTGAGTAAATAGTTGTGGAATGAATAAGTGTTTTTCCTGCAACCCGAAAGGCGGAAGGTGCGATTACTCATCCATCTACCCAACTGTCTCCAACACCTTTCAAGTGCTTCTCGCGTCGAGTCTGGGGGCGTGAGTGAGGGGGTGGGTAGCGAGGGGAGGCTGCCAAGATCTGGGTTGCCACAGACACCGGCCTCGCTTTTCCTCCAATGAACGCTGAGCTGAGAGTGAGAGAGGAGGCTGGGCACCACCCACATGTTGAGCTGTGTGGGGTATAAGTAGATGGGAGAGCCTGGACTAGTGGCAGTTCAGACAGGGAAGAGAAGCAGCTCTTTGCATCTCTAGTAGAAAGCATTTTTCGACTTGTCAAGTTTGCCAGAGGAGAAATCATCGGGATTTTTGCAGCAGCCTCCAGCTTCTCTGTGCATCTCTGTGTGTTTTTCTCCAGCGAGGACTCTCTGCTGTTTAAGATTCTCAGATCTGGACCAGTAGGCAGCGGGCACGCGTGCGGCACTGGACATCTTAGCCAACTCCTCTCCTTGTTCCTGGAAGATCCTGGCTCTCTCTGGGACACCCTGAGCACGTGAGACCGGCGCTTCCAGCTGAGAACCGGGAGAAAATTGCCTACAACTCTCTCTGGGATCCACGGGGACGGACAAGCTCGCTCTGTGGTGATATCTGATTTGGTTGTGTTTGTGTTGAAAAGTACTTTGAACGGGGGTTTAGAAGTCTCTGTGTGTCTTTTGGGAAGTGTTGTGGTGGGGTTTGTGGGAGTCAGCTCTAGTTCCAGGGCTTACAACCCAGTTTTTTTCTGTGTTTGATACTTGCACGGTCAGAACCATGCAGCTGGATAATGTCACCAATGCGGGCATCCACTCCTACCAGGGGCACCGTGGAGTTGCCAACAAGCCCAATGTGATCCTGCAGATAGGGAAATGTAGGGCAGAAATGTTGGAGCATGTCAGGAGGACCCACCGGCACCTCCTAACTGAGGTCTCCAAGCAGGTGGAGCGCGAGCTGAAAGGCTTGCAGAAATCAGTGGGCAAGTTAGAGAATAACTTAGAGGACCATGTCCCAACTGATAACCAGAGATGGAAGAAGTCCATCAAGGCTTGCCTGGCCAGATGCCAGGAAACCATTGCCCACCTGGAGAGGTGGGTCAAAAGAGAGATGAATGTTTGGAAGGAGGTCTTTTTCCGTCTGGAGAAGTGGGCAGACCGTCTGGAGTCCATGGGGGGCAAATATTGCCCTGGGGACCATGGCAAGCAGACTGTGTCTGTTGGGGTAGGAGGTCCAGAGATTAGGCCAAGTGAGGGGGAGATTTATGACTATGCCCTTGATATGAGCCAAATGTATGCGCTGACCCCTCCTCCTGGGGAGGTGCCCAGCATCCCCCAGGGCCACGATTCCTACCAGTGGGTCTCTGTGTCAGAGGATGCTCCAGCCTCCCCAGTGGAGACTCAGGTCTTTGAGGATCCCCGGGAGTTCTTGAGCCACTTGGAGGAATACTTAAAGCAGGTGGGTGGAACAGAGGAGTACTGGCTGTCTCAGATCCAAAACCACATGAACGGCCCAGCTAAAAAGTGGTGGGAATACAAGCAGGACTCCGTCAAGAACTGGGTCGAGTTCAAGAAGGAGTTCCTGCAGTACAGTGAGGGGACTCTCACTAGGGATGCTATCAAAAGGGAGCTGGATTTGCCCCAGAAAGAGGGGGAGCCCCTGGACCAGTTTCTTTGGCGCAAGAGAGACTTATACCAGACCCTCTATGTTGATGCAGATGAGGAGGAAATTATCCAGTATGTGGTAGGCACCCTCCAGCCCAAACTGAAGCGCTTCTTGAGTTACCCCTTGCCCAAGACCTTAGAGCAGCTGATCCAAAGGGGCAAAGAAGTCCAAGGCAACATGGACCACTCTGAGGAGCCGAGCCCACAGAGAACCCCTGAGGTTCAATCAGGAGACTCCGTGGAGAGCATGCCTCCCTCAACTACTGCCAGTCCCGTGCCGAGCAATGGGACTCAACCTGAGCCCCCCAGCCCACCAGCTACTGTCATATGAGCTACTCCAAGAGAGGCAGCAGTCTGGGTTCCGTGAAAGGGAGAAGGGGGAATATTTAGGAAGCTTCTCCTCGGAGAGAGGTTCTGGCTGAGACAAGACATGAAGTGTGCTCAGTCCAACAGCCCCTAGCAGAGGAATTAACTTTGCCTGTGGGGGGAGGGAGGCAAGGGGGGAGAGGCACCTTAGGATGTGGTTGCCCACCTCACCTGAGCCATGTGACATGGTGGTGCTGGAGATACTGCTTGCACCACTGTGGGGAATGGACAATTTTATAAGATCCCCTACAAGAAACTAGAGACAATTCCCAACTTCAGAGGCAGCTGCTTAGCACTGGCGGCATTCAAGGACTTCATATGAGTTCAGCAATTGGCTGAGGGTTCCTACCCATCTGGATCTCTGCTTCTCTCCTCCTTCTTCTGAAGAGGTGTCCCTGTCCTGAGGAGACATCTTTCTTTTGACCCTTGCCCATTTCTGGTTTACCACTGGGCTTCTGTTCACTTGGCAATCTTGTGTTCCTACTTGCTCCAAAGGAATAAACAATTTTATTGATATATTTATTTTTTTTAGAAGAAATTCCATGACTTCAGGAGCTGAAAACTTTTAGAATCTGGATTATTTTTAGTGTTTTTCATTCCACTGAACCTAATACCTGCTTTAACATTTTTCCTCCCAAGAGGCTGTTGCTGGTTTACTTGTGTTAGTTTCTGCTCACTCCAATCAAGGCCACTGCAGTGCAGCAGCAGATTTCACCCTTTCTCTGCACATTGCACTGTGCCTTCAGCATCAGAGTTTCAAATTAAATTCTGAGCTCATTTGTTGAAGGGGCAGTCTGCTCCCTTTCAGAGAAGAAAGGGTATCAAGAGCGGAGGCACCAGAGCTATTTTTAAAAGCTGAGGGGAGGTAAGGGGAATAAATCCTTCTACTTTGAATGAAACAAACAAACAAACACATCCTAAATCCAGAGCAAAATATCCCCAGAGCAGCAAATCAAGTCCATGCTGATGTGTGGAGACAACACGAGCTTTTGCCATGTAAAAGCAAAATAAGTGAAGAGAGGAGCTGTGTGTCCCAGCACAGTTTCAGCCTGTGCATCACAATGAAGAGTTTCTACTCACACAGACAGACTCAAAATGCTCTTGGAAAGCCTGGCACCTCTGTCCTGAAGCACCTGAGGACAGAGAGTTGTTTGCTCACCAAGAACTTTCTACAACATCTTGCTGTGGATGGAGAAGGACTTGGACTCTGTGACATTTTCGATGTTGAGAAATTAATGCTCAGCATTCACCTTGCCTTGGCTGACACCTGATGACAGGACTTTGAGATGAAACTTCTGTAAGATATATTCAGGAAGTTTGGCTCTTCAAAGATTCAGGAGCTGGACCCATCTTGTGCACCATCTGCATGCACCACCAGACAAAATAAGCAACACCTCTGCAAGAGATGCGGCAGGGATGCAGCAACAGGAGTGCCCCTGGGATGCTCCTGGCACTAGAACAGCAGTGACATGTGGCACCAGTGGCTCGGAGGACCTTGGGCGTGACTCCTTCCAAGAGGCTGAAGGTAAGGCAACTTTTTGATATTCTCCTCTCTACACTTTTCAGACCTAAATTAACCATAGCCCCTCCAATAGGAACCTTGCACTGGGATAAAAGAAAAAACCCCAATCTGAAATGGGACAGGAGGCATTGTGACAGATTAGGGTTGGGAGAAAGGGGAAGGGAGAGGCAGGCAAAGGGAAATAAAAGACAGTGAGTGGGAAAAGTTTCCAAATAGGACAGTATCTTGCACTTGCTGATTAATATGGAAATGGGAAGCTTCTTCATTAGCCGAGCTCAAGGAGCTGCCCCATGAAGCTCTGGGCTGGAGCTGTCACAACACATCACAGGGGCATGCATAGCCCAGAGGAGATGCGTGTCTGCTCTGCAGCCTTGCTAGGAGTGAGTTGGTTTCAGGAGCAGCAGGGGCTCTCCTCTCACTTGTTCAGAGGGAGTTAGTTTGGCAGCAGCTGTGTCTGCAGAGAGAAGGGAGCATTTCTCACTCATGACCTGGGATGAGTGGTGGGTGGAGTGGGTGTCACTGCTGAGGATGAGCTGGCCATGCATTACAAGCATTATCTCCTTTTGGTTACAGTGACTCACTCAGATCCTCCTCTGAGAAGGAATCACTTCACAGTGCTCAGGAATCTGAAGGAAAGTCGAAGAGAAAACGCTTCAAGCCCAAGGATTCAATATCAGACATGCTATAAGAATCTCCAGCCACCAACTGCCAGATCCAGTCTGAAGGAGAGATTGGGGCAGGTAATTACCTCTCATCTTACCCTTATGGACCTTTCTTAGCCTCCCCAGTGCCCTTATCTGAGATATTGGATAGCCCAGGTGCCAATACCTCTACTGGTCTTGAGACCTCAGCCCCTATGGTTGCAAGAGACTGACACCACCAGATGGGTGGGATTTCAGCTTCTTGATGTAGGAACTCAAGCACCAGTCCCAATGATTAATGCTCTGGGGACAGTGCAAAACATGTCAAGCTTTCTGCTGGACTATGGACAAACGATTAGACATCAATACCTAGTGGGACCTCCAGGCTGCAGATACCCAGTGGGCACAACTGAATTTAACCCCATCTCTTGAGAAATCCCCTGTACTCTCCACTTTAGATATCTAACTGGACATGTTGCATTTCTTTTATTTTACAGAGATCCCTGCTGCTGTTACTGAGTTTCCTTCTCTGTGTCCAAGAGTCCTGCTTTCTCAGGGGACAAGTGAGTGCTGCAAGAAGACAGGGGGCGAATCATGAACCAAAAGGCCTCCCATGAATTACAATGCCTTGTTCAAGGTGCTGAGAACCAGAATGGAAGGGGGGAGCCACTTCCAACAGGGCGAAGAAAAGTCTGAGCTGATCCAGGTACTCCAAGCAGAGAAGGAAGTGTTGAGGATGAAAAGAAAAACCAAGAGGGGGAACAGAAGAACCAAGTCTGGGCTTTGGGGACAGCAAGGATGCTGGGCTTGTACTGACTGTCTGTTGAGATGATACCATACCTCTGCAGTCTGGGGCCACTGGGACTCACCGAAAGAAATCTTCACTAGATTATCAATTAAAAAACAACTTTCCTGATTAACTTTGCCAAATGACTCACCCTACCTAGGCTACGAACCCTCCATGCTGTTAATGCTGTAACTCATTTTTCCTGAGTTGGGGGTAGCCTCATTTCATGCGGGTATTAGTTTTCAAACCTCAAAAGGCTCTGGAGGTTTGGAGAAGCATCCTACAATCCAGATGCTTGTCTGAACTGCTTGAGCCTGCACAACTCAGCCAGCTGTCTTGCCAGAAAGGAGAATCTTGTGAGACAGCAGGCGCTTCCCGGATCTGCTTGGACCAGAGTTACTGCAAGAACTGGGGTTCTTGTGTTGACTTTGGTGAGACTGTTTCCATCCAGATCCAGGTAGTGGAAAAGGTGTGCGAAAGACAAGAGCTTGACTGAGCAAAACAAGACAGTTTTGGTTCACATCTCAGCTGAAGAGGTCCAGTTGGTTCCTCTCTCTTCCAGAGCCAACTGTCCCGGGTATGTGTGTGTGTGTGTGCATGGTGGTGCGTGTGTGTGTGTGTGTGTTGAGCAATCAAATCCACCTAAACTAAATTCTGTGGTGTTTTGTTGTATTTGAAACTAAGCCAATGGGACCTAACGTGCATTCCAACAAGGCTCAGCAAAAATGTCCAGGACTTAAAGAATTATGTAAAGCAATGCAAAGGCAGACTTTACAGACATCATCTCAAGGTCAAAATGATGTTTGATTATGAGGTGCTTAATTTCCACAGTCCCTTTCAAGAGACTTGATTGCCTCACTAGGCATTTTATTTTTCCATAGACTTTCTTGATGTTTTAATGAATGTCTGTGCTTCTTGGTCGCTTGGTCCTGAGGTTTACACATTTTCAGCTGACTTTTTGGAGTGTGCAGAACTGAATCTCCTGGACTGATTTTATTTCAATTATTGCTCCTAGCAGATTGGAGCTTTACTTGTAGCACCCTGGTTTATTTTACCAGTCTCTCCAGGAAGGACTGGGAGTTTATTTTCCTGGAGCAGAGTGACGTGAATGGAGTGTGCATGTGTTGTGTCTGTGAAATTTTAGCAGATTTCAACCACTGGATTTTTTTTTTGCTTAGGTAATTTTACATTTGACTCTGACAAAACTACTTTAGAGTGTTTATTTTTACTAAAGGAATTATTAATTCAACCTTGTACAAAAGGCAAACACATTGAACTGCTGCAGGTTATAGGGGTTGAAGCCAAAAGGTCTTTGTAAACCAACATCACTTGCCCTAGATCTGACTGTATCAGGCAGTTTATTCCTCATGTGTCATGTTGGAGCTACAAGATCACACTAAGCCACTAGAACCTGTCAATAGAATAGTGCTACATTCTATTTCCTATTGTAGTGAAGCCTTTTGTAGATTTATACAATAAAACTTTGAAATTTCTTCAATTGCTTTGTGCCTTGCTTTCTGGTATTTCTTCCTTGGTTCATGGGAGACTCAAGTATCTATTACTCTCTGAAGAATTCATCTTGCCAGTTGTTTGGCCTTATTTGACTCATGAAATCTTCTTTCTCAGCAAAAGCAAAGATTGACATAAAAATGAAATGTACTGGGTCTTTGAAGAAAAGGGGGTTGGATACAAAAATTATGGAGGTGTTTCAAGGGGGTTGTTTAGCATCTCAGATTGTAATGTAGCCCATGAGTCTGGGAAAAATGGTTCTTTGTGGGAACTGTGGCTTGTGCAGGGCTCTTGTTAGGTACAGCTAAGAGAAAGGCTGGAGAGGTAACATGAAAGGAAGAGTTTAGGCAAGTCGAGGCAAGATAAAGAAATCAGTAAGCCTGAATCAGCTCTACTTGATATCCAAAGAGGCTTCAGCAGTCAGAAGAGCCAACACTCAACAGCACAGAGACCCAGGAACTGGTCAGGTTGGTGTTTTGCTACCTGATGCATTCCCCTGTAGGAGGGTTAGTCTCCATTCCTTGGTTATTTACCTATAAAACACCTCTGGGTCAGGGGAGCTGCGGGAAAGCAACATCATAGGGGATGTAACTCAGAGTGTTTTCAATTGAAATGAGTTTGCAATCAGCTGGTCTCAAAGTTCTGGCCCCAAAGACCTTCAGGTCATGGGTATAGAGGACTCTGCTCTGCCTCTGCAAATCCCTCCTCTTCTGAAAAAGTTTTGCACTCAGGTGGATTTAGCCTCCATTCCCTGCTCCATCCCTAGTCTCTCTACAATGAGGAGAACATTAGGACTAACAATCCAGGGTGTCATGCAACTGGTAACGTGCACGTGGGTAGATCAGCTGGATAAACATGGACTCATTCCTTGCACAATGGGCACTGAATGTGCATTGAAAATGAACATCCCAGATATCTCTTTTGAGGTTGGAAAAGAAGAACATGGTCTGATGGCCAAAGTCTCCTAAAGGACAGCTTCTAACCCTTGTGGCTTCAAGTCTTTACAGCTCATTTAACAACAAACTCTTATCAAGAGTGAGAATGAAACTTGGAAGGTGCAATTTGGGTCCACAGCTGAACCCTGCCTTTGTGCCCTTAACAACTGTCATCAGTGAAGAGGTGTAAAACAAGGATTGAAGGGACAGACAAGCAACAAGGGTGCAGCCAGTGTCATCCCATCCTGGGACAGTATAGGAGAAACTGGGTTGGAGAGGAGGGTTAAACTTTGCATGGCTCATGGACATGGCCAAAGGGCTGGGTCTCCTGCGAGGACCAACCAGATACCTTGCAGAACAAAAAGCAAGAGCTGCTCAGCTGGAGGTGCTGAGCTCTTCCAGCAGAGGGGGGCAGAACTCCACTGTACACTGTGGGAATTAAAATTAAAAATAAAAAATGCTAAAAAGAGAAAAAAAATCTGTCCTAGTCATCATCCATTCCCACACAGTCCACTCCCACAGCTTCAGAGATACAAGATCAGTGGTTGCTTCAGTGGAGGAGGTCTGAGGGCAAGGAGAGAGGGGGTGATGAAGAGGTCAGTGTGGAGGGGTGAGGAGGACTGATGGCCAAGTTAAGGTGGAGGAAGATGGACAGGATGGAGATTCCCTGATGAGGGAGGTGGGAAAGGTAGATGAATCTGGGAAACGCCTGACTGTGCTGGATAAGCTTGGGAGGTTTCCAGTTTTGTTCCAGAGCCTTCCAGATTTGAATCTGATAATTATTTACTTTCTTTCTGACAGTTTTGTATGAAAATCCCTGAAGAGTCACTGGGTTTACATCTTCATTTAATGAAGAAATGCCTTAATACTGCTCCTGGCTCTATCAGTATGGAGTCACCTGGGATAGATACAGCCCAGCAATGAATTAACTACCTCAAACTAGTTGAAACCCTCTCCAAAATCAAAGTGGAAACCATCCCTGTGTTTTCTGGGACATGATCCAAAATGCAGAGGTAGTCATAAGCATCCTTCCACTAGTGAAGAAGACATGTGAGGTCAAGCACTTAGAGAATTGAGAAAAAAATAATTCACACTTACTTGATAATATTTTTTCCTTGTCTCTTTATTGTGGCTACATTGAAGAGCTCCTTACTCTGCTCATTCAGGACAGATTAAAGAAAGTGCTAAAATGGACCTTCTTAGAATATTGCATTCGTATATATAATAATTGTTCTCTTTTTTCTCTCCCCCTTTTTTTTTTTTTTGCTTTTTTATCCCCTTGTATCTCCTTCTTTTTTAATCAAAGTGGTTGCACTGGTCAGTCATGTAAATCATATTTATTGACTTTTCAGGCAGACCTGTGTTTGTGCACAGGCTAACCGGTCCCCTGGAGCCACTTTTTCCAGCAAAGCAATGTGTAATTAGAGACGCCGTGAAACTTTCATTATTGACACAATCGGCTGTAATGGCTCCACTTATCACATCAATATGATGCTCTGGTGAGCTCTGGGTGCTCACTCTGCTCATGGAGCAGAATGTTCTCACAGATACTAATCCGTAGTTAGTACAAATTGCAGGCAGGTGACGTGATTTTTGCAGCTAGTATCCAATAATTAAAAATTGAAAGGATTGCTGTGTCCAAAATTGGGCTCAATTCAGCAAATAGGTTTGAGTGAAAAATACATAGGTGATAATTATTGAAGGAGCAGCCATTTTCATCACTTTTTACTCTACAATTAATGTGTTTCAAGATCACATTTCTGAAATCTAAAGTGATCATACAGTATTAGTGTGTTTTTCAAACTTTTCCCCTTGCATGTTTATCAGCTTTCAACCTGTTTACTTGTATTGTGCAGAAACAGAGACTCCCAAAGTCACTAAAGCCTACATGTTTCTGATATGGAGGTGCAGAGCAGAGGACAATAGCTCCATTACTCCCACATAGGCACAGACTGAATGTGCTCAGCCAATATTAGATAAAAGAATTGAAACACAAGCCATAAACCCCTGGAAAATCAGATTTCATTTAGTCCTGAAGTTTACAGATCCACTTGCTGGCATAAAGTGTTTCTTTTTTTTTTTTTTTTTCAAAGGAATAAAATCTTGACATTTTAAAAACGAACCTTTTTGACTTTTACTTTCTAAAAAGCAACACTTAAAAACTGACTTCTACTTGAAAAAAACACAAAAGAAAGAAGGAAAAAAAAAGAAAATAAGAGAAAGGTTAGAAAACTCAAAAAAAAATAAATGGAGTTAACTCTTTTGAAACTCAGAGCTTTGTGTTGAGTTGGTGTATCTTCAAGTTAATACACTGAGTTATTAGGACAGTTTCTCTTCTGTCCTTTTTTTTCCTCTTCTGTTCCTTTTTTTCCACTTCTTGCCCCTTTTTTCCCTCTTCTGATTGACTATCCAACTAAAAAAACTCCACTGTTATCCTTCTTGCAAAAAATGCAGCCTCTGTGCTACTACGCTGCATACTTTAGTTATGCAGAATTTTCTGGGTGTCACTGGAGTGGTGGGAATCCCTTCCTTACCCAAAATGAGGTTCTTTTCCCAACAGAGTTGAGGAACAACCTCTCTT
Source organism: Aegotheles bennettii (assembly GCA_013398125.1). NCBI lineage: Eukaryota > Metazoa > Chordata > Aves > Caprimulgiformes > Aegothelidae > Aegotheles > Aegotheles bennettii. The sequence continues at coordinate 235,508 of VZRW01000735.1, forward strand.
TGTAACTAAGATTACAGAGGCTATGTTGCACCCTTTAGAAACTGCAAATCCACTCCCTGGAGAACCCAAATTCACTGCTAATTTTGACACCAGCAGGAGCCAAACCTAAGGTTGTCACCTTAAAGTCTGTCCTCAGCTTAGAGAGTGATACCAGTGCAGTATACTGGAGGTGGTAGATGTTGATGTTCAGTTATAGCTTACCCCAGAGTTCAGGGTCCATTTGAGCTCTCTTCATCTCAAAGCAGAAGCAAAGGGAACAAGAACAACGGGAGTTGCCAAGAAGCTGTGGATGGAGAAGCTGTGCACCTTGTGCTGTGGAAGCAGATGTACACAAGGGGTGATTGTGGTTTTTATTGTCTCCCACTGGCTCAGGATCTCAGCATGTCGTGTCCACTGCATGTACCCATCTAGCCCTCCACTCAGCTGAGCATGTTGTGTCAACACAATCATGGTTAAGGGTAAGATGACAACAGTGTAAAAGAACCCTCAATGAAGGCAGGCACAGTAGAATCATAGAATCATAGAATCATTATGGTTGGAAGGGACCTCCAGGGTCATCAAGTCCAACCTTTATCCCATCATATTCCTAACCATTGGACCATCAGACCATGGCCTCAAGTGCCTCAGCAACCCGTTTTTTGAACACCCCCAGGGACGGTCACTCCACCACCTCCCTGGGCAGCCCATTCCAGTGCCCAACCACCCTCTCAGGAAAGAAATTCTTCCTAATATCCAACCTAAACTTCCCCTGGCGTGACTTGAGGCCATTTCCTCTCATCCTGTCATCAGCAATTTGGGAGAAGAGACCAACACCAGCCTCACTACAACCTCCTTTTGGGTAGTTGTAGATATCAAGGAAAACACTTCTTTCCCACCTTGGCTCCCCAATTACCCATGTCTTGCCCAGAAATTCTCTTTAGAGGCTCACGAACACTATAAGGATTTTTTAATGCCATATGGACTAATTGATCCTGGAAACCTGGTGAAGAGAAGGCAATACCAAAGCAGAATTTCTAGATGGTACAGGGGTTCCTTTAGCACTCTTCTGGTGGAGGAAGGCCTGGGAGTGACTTTATGTACCACCCATATCCAAGGCAGTGGAGGAAACTGCGGGATCACTCTGCCCCTATTCATGTAGCTAGCTGTTTCCTGGGCTTCTTACCGCCTACAGTGGTCATCCTTCTACCCCGATCCCTGTAGCTTAACAGGCCTTTCAGCAACCTGGTGGTACACAAAACCGTGGAGAAAAACAGTCAGTGCCCATCTACAAACACATTTTCCAGACCTGCTCCTGACGTACCATGCTCTACTACAAATCACAAAATCACAAAATAGCTTGAGTTGGAAGGGACCTTAAAGGTCATCTAGTCCAACTGCCCTGCCATGGACAAGGACATACTTGATTGGACCAGATTGCTCAGAGCCCCATCCAACCTGGCCTTGAACATTTCCAGGGAGGGGGCACCCACCACCTCTTTGGGTAAAACCAGAGACAAATTCACCCCAAGGACTGCCCTTAAGCCTAGGCAGTTTTTGGGACTATCATAGTTAGATTACCCCAATAACAGTGGCCAAAAGCACCTGAAGGACTTGCTAGACAATAACACATCCATCTATCATTCCATGTCCTTGTAAAAAGTCCCTCTCCAGCTTTCCTGTAGCCCCTTCAGGTACTGGAAGGTGCTCTAAGGTGCCCCTGGAGTCTTCTCTTCTCTAGGCTGAACAACCCAACTCTCCCAGCCTGACTCCATAGCAGGGATATTCCAGCCCTCTGATCATCTTCGTAGCCTTGCTCTGGACTTGCTCCAACTGTTCCAAGTCCTTCTTATGGTGGAGACCCCAGAACTGGACATAATGCTGCAGGAGGGTTCTTGCGAGAGGGGAGTAGAGGGGGAAAGTCCCCTCCCTTGACCTGCTGATCACACTGCTTTTGATGCAGCCCAGGATACTGGTAGCTTTTTGGGCTACAAGCTCATGTTGCTGTCTCATGTTGAGCTTTTCATCAACCAACAAACTTTAATCTACTTCAGAGTTAATCTGACCCTAATGCAACGTATCTCGCTTCCCTTTGGATGGATCAGGCAGGCATGTCTGGAAATGAATTAGGCTTAGCTGAATTAATTCCTCCTTTGATTCTCATTAGGTTTGTACACACCAAGCTTTAAGGCCAGCCCACTCTAGCCACCAAAAAAGTCAATGCCATAAGCTCACCTGAACATCTCCATATAGGCAAATGTTACAAGGAGTCTGGCACTTCTCTGCCTCTCAGATCAAGAAACAGAACATGGTTTCTGAGGCTGGTCACATCCCATAGTCCTGCTCAGGCTGATAGGCACCATGGCAATTAATTAAATTAATTCAGTAACATTCAGGCCATCAGTGATAGTCCATCCAGAAGCGATGGTCCCATGGGGAGGTGCTGACATCTCTAGACTGTCCTAACAAGCTATGAGCAGCAACCTGGTCTAGTGGGAGATGCCCCTGCCTAGGGCAGGGGGTTGAAACTAGATGATCTTTAAGGTCCTTTCCAACCCAAACCATTTGATGATTCTATGATTCTATGAAATGCAAGCATTTAAACCTCCTTCTGTGGTACAGGAGAGATACTATAAAAGTCTTCTTCCTACTTAGATGGTTTCTTCTCAGTCAAAGAGAATGCTGAGGGGACAGGAAGGCTGTAGATCTGCCCAGAATCTGCTGGAAAATCAGACATCCAAGCCCAGTTAATATTTTTGCTGAAATTTAGCACCAGCAAATTCTTCTCCCTGACATGCTGGCCACTCTCTTGGGGACCACACTATGATACTGAGAGAGTAGGCACCTTGTCCTTCTCTTTCCACTGAAGGTCAGACCCATGGGTGCCTCTCAGTGACAAGATCCCTCAAATCTTCCCAGCTTTTGCTTTGCACAGGGTATCATCTACTGCATCACAGTCATTGTATGTGAAATACAGATTCACAAGCACACACAGACTGGTGCAAAATTACATGATGTTTGTACAACCCAAGCACCTGAAATTGCAGACAAATGCCATGAAAATGCTTCCTGAAGGCTTTTCATACATGAGATTTGAAGTTAGTAAATGTAATATTTTTAGAATATGTCACAAATAACCAATCAAGATCATGCAAAATCCACATATTTTGGTGACAGTATTCACTATTTTTTATTGCTTTCACCTTAAATCACACTAGATAAAGAGAGTGGGCTCTTTTAACATCCCTGCTAGATGTTCCGTCCTCGACCAAGATAGATGGTCCAAGAGGAGACCAGCAAGGGTCTCTGTGAAACAGGGGGACATTGGTACAGCTGAGTTCTCACGGAGCTGCCCACAAGAAAACTGGGACACTTGTCACCTTTATCAGCAGAAATCACTGTCTGGCAACTCTTCTAACAAAAGAGTGGAGCTGTGCTGACTGAAAACATGCAGTGAGAAATAGAGAAATAGGGTCTAGATCATATAAAACCAAACAGGAAGAGTCTGCCTGGTAATATTATTTTTTTCCATTTTACCCACCCAACATACCCAGAGATGTCTCTTCAGGGACTGGACATACTTAGTGCCTAATGCCCAAAACCAGCATCACACGGGGGTCATGAGATGAGATATCATAGATCATCCAAGAAAGAAGTGGCTCTGTTCAATGGACCCGATTCATCCCAAACCACACAGTGTATTCAGGGTACAGAAAACAATCAGATTGTCTGACACTTTCTATGCTGTCATGATTTTAGGCAACCCCCTTTTCCTGCATTTGTGGGAGATCCTTCCAAATCTACCAGCAGCTCATGAAGTCATTGCTTAATTCAGGGTTCCCTTGCAAATCTGATTATCAGAAGCCAACAAGCACTTTTGCTTTTTCTCTAACAATCAATACAAATCAGCTATTTGTCTGCAGTTATACCTGGCTGCTGAAATCAAGATGTGATCGCAGACTCCAGGATATTTTCCATGGCACAAGAAAAACTTGGGGGAAAAAATATTGAAATATATAGAAAATAAGGAAAGCCTGAAAATCTCAGCCCCCTGCCATGAGGGATTTTCATAAACATTCACAGCTTGTTTCTATGATGCTCAGGCTCTACCTCTGCGAAGGTACAAAGTGTCAATCAGGATTTTTGCTGCTGAAAGCAGGGACCCAAGTCTCTATGGAAACGAGACGGAGGTGACAGAGAGGTTTTCTGCATAGATTCCCCTCCTGATAGTTTGCATTTGCTGAAGATATTAATACCACTGTGGTTCTGGAAAAGATAAAAAAATGTTTTAACTTCCCTGCACTGCAGATCCCAGTGCTGCTGTTCCCTCTCCCTCCTCCTCTCCCCTTTAGCCTCAGTCAGTGAAGCACACCCTTTGACTGGTTTTACTTATTTACCACCATATTATAAATGATTAAAATATTGATGCAGGAGAAAAATCAATCTGATTTTCCCTCCATAGAGGATGTCGGGGTATAAATAGTATTTGCAGCCTTCCAGGATGGATTTAAACAGGGAGATACAAGCAGAAGGGATGTTTTGGGAGTAGACAGAGTGCCCTAGAGCAGCATACATATTTGTGGGGAAACATGATAAAGAAGTTTCCCTAATACAAAGAATATCATATCATATCATATCATATCATATCATATCATATCATATCATATATCATATCATATCTCATATCATGTCATGACTGCATCCAGCCCTGACTTCTCTGAAACAAAGCCCCAAATTTGCCTGTTAGGCAAGTGATCTCAGGACCCTCCAGCATCTCATTTTGAGCATCCCTCAGAAGAGCATCCCTTTCAAGGTTCCTTGTCATAGCTTTGTTTTTCTACTGTAAGACAGCCAGGAAACAAAACCATCAGAACTACTCTGTGGGTGGGTGGTTTCCCTTTCTCTTTTGTTGTTCAGTTGCTTGCTCTTGGGCTAGAGAAAAAGACAAACTGGTGAGTTATTCAACATCCCGAGGCTGGATCTGAGGAGATGAAGGGATTAATTTGCTAGTGGAAGAAGTTCATGAGTTGTTCTATGCCTGTCATTGTGGAGTCTGGGATCTCAAATAGAGTTTGGCCGTGCATGGGGTTGAAAGATTAGAGACAGAACTTCAAACTAAAAAGCTCCTGTGAAGTAAATATACTGAGAACAAGACTGTGGGGTACTAAGGGAACATGAAGGAGAGATACTGAAAGGACCAAGCATCAGACTTAACAAGCTTGTTGGATATAAAAAGCAGTATGACGTGGCTATGACTACCACACCACGAAGATGGAGAAGAATGTCCTCTAGGACGTTGGCCCTGCTCCTCACAGACTCAGTAAGACCCTGCCAAAACTCATTGCAACTCAAACAGGAGCTGTCACTCCTGGTGTTAGTGGTTTAATAAGTGTCTCTGCTGGAGATGTTGAGAATGGTGTTGACTATGAATCCTGCTGCTCTTTGGTCCTGAAACAAAATGAGTCATAACCTGTCTCCTGCTAAAACCTGGCAAAGACTTTCCTGTAGCTCAGCTCATGCTATGAGAAGGGAAGTGGCCACTTACCCATTTGCTGTGTTACCTTCTGCAAGAGTGCCAGATGTTTTGCAACAGCATATTCAATGTCATAGAATCATAGAATCATTATGGTTGGAAGGGACCTCCAGGGTCATAAAGTCCAACCTTTATCCCATCATATTCCTAACCATTGGACCATTGCAGGGGAAATTCTGGGAAGCTCTGCTTCACTTGTTAGGGGATCATGCAACCACAGGATCATAGTGCCCAGCTGCTTCAGGAGAACATTATTTGTTACCACACTGCAACTCACAGATCATGTTCTAAAGCATTTTTAAAGTTTCTTCTAGTGGTGAACACCTCACATTTTTTCCAACCGATTTAGCTCAGGGCTTTTTTACCAGTGTCTAGAGAGAACAAGACAGGTCCTTCCTGCTTGCAAAAGGCTTTTCTGTACTGTAAGGCTCTTGTTATGCAGACTCATAGCACTGAGAAAGTTTGGGTTATTCAGACTGGAGAAGACAAAAGCTCCAGAGAAAACTTATTGCAATCTTTCAGTATTTAAAAAGGGCTTATAAGAAAGTACAGGACAGACTTTTTAATACAGCCTGTAGCAAAAGAACAAGGGGCGATGGTTTTAAACTATATGAAGAATTTTTTTTATGATGAGGTGGTGAAACACTGGCCTAGGTTGCACCTGAGAGGTGGTAGATGTAGATGCCCCATCCCTGGAAACATTCAAGGTCAGGTTGGATGGGAATTTGGGCAACCTGATCTGATTGAAGATGTCCCTGCTTATGGCAGGGACATCTAAATGGCCTTGAAATGCCCTTTCCATTCCAAACCATTCTATGATTCTATGTCACCCCTCAGGGTGTATTTTCAGAATATGGGAAATCGGGTGGCAAAACTTGGTGTAAAACTTTCACACATTCTTTCCTACAGCTGACACTGTCTTTCACATCCTGGAGGCTCAGTTTGACTCCTTCCCTGCTCACTCACAACTGTCCATGAGACCATGCTTTAAATGAGGTTGCTGCTGTGATCCAAACTGTTTTCTTCGTATGAATTTTATTAATTCATTAAACATACTTTCTGCACCAGGACTCTCTCCTTGCACACCCCTTTCTTGTCTAGTCTGTCCTCCCACTCATCAAGTTTGTTTTACACTCAGTAATGTCCTCCTTTGGATTGTATAAATCTCTCAGCTCCACTGAAACCTGCTCTAGGTCTCCTCAACAGGTCATTAGCCAGAAATGGCAGCTGCCATGCAATTGTAGCTCCCTGCCAGAACACCTGACAGCATCACCTATGGTTTTGGAGAGTATCTGTATCCTACAAGCAAATCCCTGTTGCAGTAGTTACCACCCTTCTAGAGGAAAAATGGACCTCAGAGATTAATATTCTCCCTTTCTAAGGCTGAATTTTACTGAGGGAACTATACCCCTGCAGAGCACCACAACCAGCTTCTACCTATATCTGTTCTCTGCACAACACAAAGATGATCATAGGGCTGGAACACCTCTCCTATGAAGACAGGCTGAAAGAATTGGGGTTGTTCAGCCTGGAGAAGAGAAGGCTTCAGTGAGACCTTATAGTAGCCTTCCAGTATCTGATGGGGGCTTACAGAAAAGCTGGAGAGGGGCTTTTGACAAGGGCATGGAGTTACAGGACAAGGAGAAATGGGTTCAAATTGAAAAAAGGTAGATTTAGATTGGATATTAAGAAGTTCTTTCCTGTGAGGGTGGTGAGACACTGGCTCAGGTTGCCCAGAGAAGCTGTGGCTGCTCTTCCCTGTCAGTGTTGAAGGCCAGGTTGGATTGACTTTGGAGCAACCTGGTCTGGTGGAAAGTGTCCCTGCCCATGACAGGGGGGTTGGAAGTATATGATCTTTAAGGGACATTTCAACCCAAACTATTCTGTGATTCTATGATAATTCAATAATTTCTGTATCTTTGTTGGGGCTCTTTTTCTGAACACTGAAGCTGAGTTTTCAACAGTTGCACTTTTGAATGTTGAAGCTGGGATATTTCTGATAGGGGTGAGTTCAAACATTCGATAGGGTATTATCTATACCCCAGGACATGTAAAATAATACAAAGGCCAACTTGTCCCTCAGGCAGGACACTGCTGGGAGTGCAAGGAACATAAACGGGTTGAAGAGCTAACCAGAGCTGAGTGCTTTCATGGTTTCTGTTGCTAGGGAGACTGCTTCCTTGACATCTGCATGATGAGTACTCCCCTGCCATTAACTTCTTTGGAAATTAGGCTCCCAGGTACTAAGTGATGAGGAGAAAGAAAGCGAGCCAGAATTTTAAAAAGGAAAATACCCTTACAGATTCCAACAAGCAAGCAAACTCAGAGCTCTTTTCACATGCTTTTGATTGAACAGGGTTTTCCACACCCATGCTGTTGCCATGTGATGGAGTGAAGGTGCAGAAAGAGGATGATGAAAAGCAATGTTCAACCCTTTTTTTCTGCATTCAGCAAATATATAAGTGAATAGTTGAGCCTCTCTGCATGTTGGTGGAGTTCATGCCTTTTCTACTTTTCCCAGCAAGAAATCTCAGCCCTGATCTACTTGGGGAGCTGAGGAGGAAAAGTTTCCACACTTGTACCTTCCACTCCAGAGCTTTACACACATAAATAGATTCACACTAGGTGAAACAGCCTTTGGGTCAAGGCTCTGCTCCTTCATACCTCTAATGAAGACGTGATTACACGTGTGCTATAGGTGTGAGACTGACCATAGCCATCATAGAATCATAGAATCATTATGGTTGGAAGGGACCTCCAGGGTCATCAAGTCCAACCTTTACCCCATCATATTCCTAACCATTAGAACATTAGACCATGACCTCAAGTGCCTTATCAACCCATTTTTTGAACACCCCCAGGGACGGTGACTCCACCACCTCCCTGGGCAGCCCATTCCAGTGCCCAACCACCCTCTCAGGAAAGAACTTCTTCCTAATATCCAACCTAAATTTCCCCTGATGGAACTTGAGGCCATTTCCTCTTGTCCTGTAATTAGCAATTTGGGAGAAGAGACCAACACCAGCCTCACTACAACCTCCTTTTAGGTAGTTGTAGAGGGCAATAAGGTCTCCTCTCAGCCTCCTTTTCTCCAGGCTAAATAACCCCAGTTCCCTCAGCTGGTCTTCATAAGGCTTGTTTGCCAGACCTCTCACCAGCCTTGTTGCCCTTCTTTGGACTCGCTCCAGCACCTCAGGACTCAGCAGAGATGTAGAACAGGTACAGCTGTGCCTTGTGTAGGAGACGAAACAACAAAACTGTAGGGAAATTACTTAGGAATTCAGAACTGAAATTGCATCCCAAGGGTCTTTCAGACTACGGAGAACAGAGATAGTAAGAGGTTTCTCCAAAAGGGTCCTGGCCCTGGAGGCCACCAGCTTGTCTTTTCCTGCTCTCCTGCTATTACTGGCCTTTAGATCAACTCAGGAGTCTTCTAGAAAAGTAGCTGTCCTGGTTAATAGCCTATTCCACACAATTTTTTCTACGTATCTGGAGTGACATGATGAGCATTTTAAAATGTCTCTAACAAATGAGTCCAAAGCTGTGCTTGGAAAAGAGCACTTTGGATTCTCTAATATATGTATTTATCATTTCTTTGGGTTTGGATTTTTCAAGAGAAAGCAACGCATTGTTCTGTAGCTTCAGCCTGTCTGGGTTCCCAGCTTTAATCAAACACATCCTTTCTTTCACCTCTAATTTTCAGCAATAATGGCATAATTTCCATTTTACCATTTTTCTCTAATGACAGACTAAAAGCATTTTCTCATTATTTCCCTGACTTTAGCCCCTATCATTAATGCAATCATGACAGCTTTAGACAAGGATTTTTGTCTGAGAACCCCAGATTCCCCACCAGTTCCTGAACCACTAAGCTGACTGTTTGGTCTGCTGTAAGATATTGATTTGTTGACCTGTTAACCACACACTTTTCCCGGTGTTGCTCCACTGGGATGTGTCTCAAACTGGGAAAATGATGCTGTGAAGTCTTCACACACACTGACTGCTCATGAACTATTCACAGTAATGCTGAAAAAGTTGCTTGTGTTCAAATCACAAGCACCCAGGCTGGCAATCTGATGTCTTCTTCAAACCTTTCTCCTCCTCAACCTGCTCTTTTCTAAGTCAGGTGCTCTGGGTTGGAAACATACCCTGAAAGTGAGTGGTTTACCCTTGGCAGTCTCACCACAAGGCTGAAATCAATTTACTAGACTGTGGTAGCAACCAAAAAAAGCAAATAGTAGTCAAATGAGGGTGACAGGATGGGTTTGGACTTTCCCTTCGTTGGCTATGTTGATAAATTGCCTTGGTAGGATTTGCTTTGGTTGCCTGTGGTTGCCTTCTAGGACACTAGGAGGGTTTTATCTCCTCAGATAAAAACATATTCATCAGTGTAAGTGAGGAGCAGGTACCAGATAATGACTCCCTGTAGATGAGAGCTTTAGTGTACAAACAGGATGCCCCTGGTGGAAGGGGGATCTTCATGGATAGCTTATAGATAGCAGACTGCAACAGTCCTAGATGTAGGAAAGCTGTAAATTGGGCACATTGTTGGGTGATCTCAGAAGCTCCTGATGATTTGCTTCATGTTATGGCTGAGTATCTAAATTATTGAACAGCCTTATGTAAACTCAGGTGTATTATTAGTGTAGAAACACAAAGCTAATACTAGTGGGCTTGAGTTGCAACCATATTTGAACAACTCATGAGGAACTGCATGGAGCCAGAGGACTGTTGGTTTCTCCTCCCTCAATTTATATGGGGGTAAAGAGGAAACAATACTTTGAGAACTCATAAAAAGAGGTTGAACTTTGCCTAGAAGTTAACCACCTGATGCAAACTAGACACCTTGGTTTTCTCTCTGGACAACAGAGAAAGAAAGGAATCTCCCAAGGACTTTTTGTCCCATCTCATGATTTTGCTTAAGCATACAGTGGATTCTGAATGGTATCAAGTTCTCAGCTTTTCAGGAGCTAAACCTGGGTGAGAGAAATCCCATTCTTAGAATTTGTTCCTGAGGAAACAAACCCCTCTCTCATCCTCTCATACTTTCATCAATTCAGACTGCGAGCTCCTCAGGTGCTAATATATATTTGTATGTAAATATATATATATACACACACAATAGCAGTTAGTAGGAGGTTTCTATGT